>JAXDDW010000051.1:775000-1015000 GCA_034670385.1 Hoplostethus mediterraneus | reverse complement strand
CCTGCAGCCAAATGTTCCATAACTGGACGTGTCGGGACGTAATGAAGGCTTGGATCACCGGACACCGGGGCTCTGGGCGGCAGGAGGAAAGTTACTGGATTCGTGAGTGGTGAGGAGGTCATTTTATGGTGGAGGGTGGTGGTGCGGGGGGTAAGGGGTAAGCCAGTAGGGGGGGTCACAAGAGACGCATGTCCTTTACCACACCTGTCCTGTTTCACAACCACACACAATTGAGGTCTGTCAGACAGAGGCATGTGTATGGACGTGTGTGTGCATGCGAAAAAACAACATTGTTACTTTACATAGATGCATGCATGTGTGTATAGTGTGTATAGCGTGTGCAACCCCTCAGGGAAGGCGCCAGAGAAGGAGCATGATATGTTATCAGGGTCACAGGGCAATACGTGACAGATCCAGATCCCCCGCTGGATGATAAAAATGGGGGACTAAGAGCTCCGGAAGAAAGGGTGGAGAATGTGTGTGTTTGCGTGTGTGTGTGTGTGTGTGTGTGTGTGTGTGTGTGTTTGCGTGTGGCTACAGCTCAGGGCCCAGCTATGCGATGTCCTGCATGCTGCATGCCATCCGCATTCCACGGCTTCTATTCATTACCACAGACAGATGGAGCCCCTCTGACTATGACGCACACCTCACACACACGCACACCTCACACACGCGCGCGCACACACACACACACACACACACACACACACACACACACACACACACACACACACACACACACACTTACATACCCACACATGCAAGAGTATGCATTCCTCTCTATAGTATGATCAATGTCGGTCGTTTTACCTCTCCCAGCACCTTCACAGGGACGGGGTTTTAGGAGGCCCACCTTTAAGGACATGAGTTTCTCCCCTTTAAATTGCCAGAGCTATAAAAGCCAACCACAGCAGACAGCAGACCTTGACAGACTGCTAAATCTGTGAGTCTAATTGGCTTGATGGCACACACAAATACAGCATTGATGAATGTATACTTGAATATGAACATACACTCTCATAAATAGAACGTATACACACTGAAACATATATCACTGTGCACAAAGCCATATGAGATATGGACAGTAGGAACAGACATAGCGTGCTCACACATGCGCTCTACACACACACACACACACACACACACACACACACACACACACACACACACACATTCTCGTAAGTGTGTTGTAAAGGGCAGCACCTGGCTTCTAACTAGCTCTCTGACAGAATTACAGATAAAGGGAAAGGCCGCTAGAGAGCTGGGGAGAAATGGATGACCAGATAAAGAGAATGAGAAACAGCAGATTACATTCGGTGGACAGTGGTGCCTGTGTTGCTGCCTGCCTTGAAGCGCAGCCACCGCCTCCTCCACATCAAAAACGACAAAATCCTCCTCTGCCCCGATCACTCAGCACCGGTCTTCCCTTCCCACTCATCTAACTCTATCTATCTATCCCTTGCCCCCCCTGCCTACACCCCCTTCTCCCCGGGATTACCCCCTAATGCCCAACCTAAACAGAGGCTTAGGGGCTGGCGACTGTGGACGGGGGGCGTGGGGCTTAGCTGGGACTGAATCTGATGCCTTTGGAACGGGATGAGAGATGCCCAACCACCATGCCTGGCTCAGGGGACCGTGGACCCGTTTATGATGCCAGGGCTGGGTGACAAGGCTGGGGTGGTACTGGCAGATTAGCCTGGCCAACTGAGTGAAGCCGTCAAAGGTGTTTATCATCTCTGAATGGGCTGTACGGAGACAGGGCCGGGGAACCAGATTAGAAGTTAGACAGTATCTTTCCGGGGAAAATAGTTTGGTGCACAGGAAGTGATGCGTTTTACGTTTCCAGTTTGTTTGGAATAAATAGAAGAAGAACTGGGTAGTTAGGATGAGCAGCGATAGCCACCGTGGCTGAAAAGACAAAGAAAAGAGCACCACCTATACATAAACTTCCTCAACAGAAAATCCAAGGAGAAAGACGTCACAGTACTGGACACACTGTTTGATTGACAGGTGATCTCTGGGAAGGGCAGTGAGAAAGGTCATAGTCCCATTGAGCTTGGGAAATTCTATCTCAAAAGGAGATATGGAAAGATGCTACATCATAACAAATAGAAAAGCTGCAGACGACATCCATCAATGTAGAAATCCATGTAAAGATAAAATCAAAGTCACTAAACGATACAATGGTAAAGTAGTCCAATATCAAAGCAGCAGGCTCAATGGCCAAGCCAAGTTCAGTCTTGACTGGAGAAAGTGAAAACAGCTCCTCATTGAATCTGTCACAAGATCCTTTATTAACAGTCTTAACTCACCAAGGCAAACCTGCTCGTTCAGCTTTAAATCATTTTTGCAGTGAGTAGAGGTGAGCAGAAAACAAGGCAAGGTACTTTTCCCTAATTCACTTCTGAAATGGAGATACTACTACATCTAATAATAACAATAATGTGCTCTCTTCTCTCTTGCAGGGAGGTCAGAGGTCAGGGTCAGCTACAGACCAGCACCCCCTGGAACCGGTAGGGAATCAGTGTCTTGCTCAAGGACACTTCAGCAGGGTGGATGCTCGTCAATACAAGCCCATTATCATACTATGAAGTGTGCATGTAGCTCCTCTACACCGCCACAGCCCATTTGTAAAGGTGAATTTTCAATTCGTCAATAAATACACAACACCCATCCTCCACGTCTGTCGTGGTTGGTCAGGTCACAATAGTGTGGGCGTTGCTGCGTGGTTGATTATGGTTATAGGAGAGTCAAGGAGCTGCACATCGCTGTCATGAAACATTCTCTGAGCCGGTGTGGTGATGGCTGTAGCCCTGCCAAGTCTAGCACACCGTGTACTTTACTGTAATAGCAAGTTTGGCAGCAGACACAGCATTTCCATTTTGGCTCACACTCCAAAGAAGATTCATACCTTGGCTGAGTCTTATTAACACTAATAGAAATAGTTTTCTCCCTAGTATAACTTCAGGATCAGCACATCTTAGCCTAGAAAGTGGTTCAATTGGGATGGACCACCCTGATGGTCACCATTTCATTATTATTTTTTAATTTTCAACAGTCTTGACAGGTTAGAATATGGGCACCATAACTCTTTGGCAGTTCATCTCTTTCAATGATTTGAGACAAGGTCTTGGCATCATAGGAGTCTGGTCCAGTGGGGTTTGCTGCAGTGTAGCAATTTTAATATTTCTATGACTATTTCTATAAAAAATCTCTAAAACTCTTTTACAAAAATTAAGAAGTAGATACAGTAGGTCTAATTTAGAGGGGATGTAGTTTGAAGATTATTTTTTGGTTTATATCTAATTGGTTTTGAAATGGTTACATGAACCCAAGGGTGGATCATTTTTTCATCTCATAGAGGACCATGTTCAATTAAAGTTAAAACATCAAAATCAAAAAAATTGCGTTTTAACCGGACAGCAATGCAATGGTTCATCTGTGATTAAAGAACATTTACCACAGCCTTTTTGGGTATTTGTATATATCATTTTCTTGGTGTGCTGATCACCAACTGAGATGAGCAAACCATGTTTCTGGCAAAGACAAAAAAATGTTTTAGCCATACCTGCCTCTCCATGGTAGGACCAGATCAGGGTTGAGCTTGCGGAAGACGTACTCTCCTCCAGGACGCAGCCCATTGAAGCTCTGGAGGGGCATGTCACCACTAAGCTCCTCCTTCAACGGTTGCTCTGGGTGTGGCCTCTTCATGCCGATGTACTTGGGCAGGAAGTGGATGAACACCTGGGAAGGTTCAAGTCAGAATGAGATGAAATGTTCAGTAAATTCTGCTGCTACTGCTGCTGCTGCTATGTTGCACACTTTGGAATCCATACTTTTTTGTGCACACAAGCACACAGCCTCACCTTGCGAACCCAGTTTGGCATGATGTGTGTGCTGGGGGTCCGGTGGTGCAGGTTGAGGACCACCACACTCAGGATAACAGAGAAGGTGACCAGGATCATGGTGAACATGACGTAGTTAACGATCATAGGGATGCCGAGGGAGGTTTCAGGGACCTTGTCAGCCAGCAGGAGCATGAAGACAGTCAGAGCGATGAGGACAGAAATGGAGAGGGTCATCTTCTCCCCTGGAGATGACAGGAATTATTATTATTATCATTTTTAGCAATTATTACTCTGGTGGCTCCTGTTTAGTGCCGACTAGACAAGACTCTGTATGAGAACACAATCTCTCTAAGGAGAAGGATGACTTTCAAATCCCAAAGTGTCTGCTGACAGGACCTGGCCTCGTCATGACGCCAAAACATGCCAGGTGTCCTGACCTGCTCCGGGAGGCAGATAGAAGACAAATATGGCTAGCACGCTGGTGAGGATGCAGGGCACGATGATGTTGATGATGTAGAACAGAGGCTTCCTCTCTATGATCAGGTAGAAGGTGATGTCCTCGTACAGGTCCGTCTTGACATTCTTCCTGGAGGGTTTGTGACAGATGGCCCACTCCCCGTTCTCTGCGGAGGGAAGACAAGAGGGGTTGAGGCACCAGGTGATGGGGAAAGTAGAACGAAAGGGAACATCGGGATCTGAAGAGGAGGTGTCATTAGAGGTGAAGGAGAAGTGCCGTCCAAATGCCATTGACCAAGAAGTTGATCCTGGTCGAACTGTTCAATGGCCCAGTGGCAACTAGGGATGTAGTAGGGGGTAAACACATCTAACCTCAGTTCACCCACCTGTTTATTTGCAGTTTGACCACCTTTTTAGGCAAATCTTTACAACATAAATTCATCGTATACATCATAAGTGGATGAAACTGTACAAAAATGGGGTATTGTACTGTGGAAAAAAACATAAATCAATGCTTTTGTGAAAATAAAAGCTGATTTTTGATCATTTTGGTGGTTGTTTGCCTTATGATGACCACTTGCAACCTTTTTATTTACCACAATAACACAAAGTGAGCAACTGTTTGTACTTCTATAAGAGAAGGCGCCTATAGAGATACATTTCATAGACTGGACAAACTGAAGGAGGTCAGTCAAGGCACCAACCAGTGAAAGCGTTCTCATCTATGACGATCTCATGGATCTCATTGCCCTTATCATCCAGGAAGTACTGCAGTTCCACCTCTGACGCGTCATAGGTGTAGGAGCGGAACACCATGCTGCAGTTCTGCCAGTCAAATGGGAAGTACGCCGCCTACGGGAAATGACAAGTCAGTACTTCATTTAAGCTTCAACTATGGCAATGAGTTGCTGAATCAGTTGTTGAGGAAAAGAGAATTCTCAGAATTGCAGCTTTTTAAGATTCTTCAACATGCTACTGTAATTCGTATTTCATGCCACACCGTAACTTTCAATCAAACAATATTATTTTTTAAAAGCTTTATCTCAGCTGGCGGCGGGTTGTGTGTGTGTTGGCTCCAGAGTGTACCTCTATAGAACAAGCACTGCGGTAGATGGCTGGGGGAAGCCAGTTGACCGTCCCATCACTATAAACCAAGACGTTGACATACAGAGCCACATCAAACTGGCCATCGTTGCTGTACAAATAGGGAGAAAGAAGGACAAGATACATTTCAGACATACAGATGAGTCATTTCGCAAGTGGATGTCTTTCACTTTCATGGCAGCAGTGAAACTACATTTTTTATATCTGTGTAGCAAGTTTCATGTCAATGTCAGTCAGACTTAAGTTGTGAGATGGATGGATGGATGGACAACAGTATTTGTGATTGCAGGCGATAAGAAGCTCACTTGTTGATGAGGTAGATGTCGGGACGCCACACCTTGTTGGGAGGGATCCTCAAAACCTTGATGTCATTGTATTCCTCTGGGTTCCATGACAACCTGTAGTCTGTCCATGCCTAGGAAGGAAGGGAGGGAGGGAGGATGGGAGGAAGAAAGAAAGGGCATGGTGGGAGCAGACAGGAGACAAAATCATCACCACGGTGCTCTGATGTCTCTGTCATTTACAACCTTGTTTCTCCTGTCTTTGATAAGTCATTTAATTCCCAGTGATCTACACACACACTATTACACACTATCACACACACACAGTCACACACACACACACACCACTGTCCCAAACCAGCCAGGCTGTTCAGAATTCTAATTAGCAGAGGCGAGGAACGGCGCAGAGCGAAGACGAAAGAGCAAAAGAGCGAGAGAGCGAGAGAGCTAGTCAGCTGGGATATAAAGCAAGAAATTATTTGTGGTTATAAAAAGTGACAAGTCCATTTGAGGGCAGAGCGAGAGAGTAGCGGGAGAGAGGAGAGGAGTCAGAGGAGGAGAGCGGGGTCGGTGATGAAGATGAATGTTTTCATTCGTCTACCAGATTCATGAACACGTTGGTTGTCATCTCGCCGTTCTTCTCGTTCTGTAGTGGAGAGAGAGAGAGAGAGAGAGAGAGATAAGGGATGCCACTATATCTTGTTGTGCATGACAGCCCTGCTACTTTCAATCCTCTTCCATGGAAACTAATTGGGTATGCATGATTGGACGACCAGGCCACTGAACCTAGCACCCACCGGCTAGCTGACTGCCAACACTACCAGAGCAGTGTGTGTGTGTGTGTGATAGGGCTACGCTTTCATAAAATATGACTGTGTGGTGTGTTCAAAGCCCTCTAAATGTATGTAATTCGTGGTTGTATGTGTGTGTGAATATAAACATTGCTACTGTCCTTGAGTGAGTGTGTGTGTGTGTGTGTGTGTGTCTGTGTACCAAGCTGACGAGCTGCGAGAGGGTCATCCCCACTCGGACCATGACCCTCTCCTCCCAGGAGCGAGCTGGTCGGACCTTGAGGTTGTAGTTCTCGAATATCTTCTGATGGAGCCTCCTCTCTACCTCTGATGCTCCTGGAAGAACGGATGGACGGAAGGAAAGAGAGAGAGAACAAAATGTTGAGGAGAAAGAGGAGAACTACTGAATCCAAAACGATCATCTGAAGACGTACTCTCACAAAATGATTACTGGCACCAGTACGCAGGAACACAACATGAAAGGAAAAGATCGTTGAGCCAGCGATACCTGCATCAGCAAATCAATGAGTCGAGCCTGCAGCGGTCAAGGGTTCAATTCCCACCGGCGCCACCCATGCTAAAAATACACGCACTCACAGCACCGTAAGGCTCTTTAGTGAAGTTGTTTTTTCCCTCCAATGCAATCGCAATAACCAAAATTAGTCTTTCGTAAAACAAGAATGTAAGATTTTAACCATCATATCTCCAGTGACTACAGGTGTGATGATGTATTGACCATTTAGGGGCACGACTGAAAAAAAAGACTTACATAGGCAGAGGACAGAAAGGACGTGTCACCGGGGCAGGTGCTGCTGCCGGTGGTGTACGATGGGTAGCAAAGGCGACTGGGCTGATGTATTGGATATGTTGCAGGGGAATGGGATCAAAGGGATGGTTGGGATACCAGCTCCATCCGGGACGAAAATAGACTCTGATTGCGAAACAATGAAGTGTTAATAGGATTCCTTCTACGTTTCCAGAATAGGGAGATCTTTTGTTTTTCGGAAGTGGAACAACGGTATCGTCCAGGAAAATAGAGACACAATCCTGAGAGTCTTTGCTACTCCTACTCACTCTCTGTCTCTTTTTTCCCCTGTACCATTTCTGTCCTCCCACCTCTACCTTGAGAAAGCCATTTGTTTTCCAACCCTAAAGGGTCAGTGGGGCAAAGCCATTCATCCCAGCTCAGACTATAGGACTGCTTACCGGAAAACAATTCCAAATCTGAAATGACTCAAAGAAAAAATGGAGGAATTGGATTGATAACAATTTCCCGGAACTGACTCAACTTCTAAATGACGATGATGAAAGGATACAGCCCTAAGAAATAAGTCGTAGTAGTAGTAGTGGTGGTAGTAGTAGCAGGACAGACTGAGGGACAGGGGGACAGGGACACTCCACCACCAAGTAGCACAGGGCAACTATTTGTTGTGGGGTCAAAGGGCCAAAGTCAAAGGCAGTCAACATTTGTTTTTCTTTCTCCCCCGTTTCTCTCCTCCTCTTTCAGAGTGTACTTCTATGTCATAAATGCCACAGGAGCTTGTTAAAAAAAAAATCCATCACCACGCAATATCATCCTTGAGTCACCCACGATGCACAAACGCAAACAAAGCACACACCAGCATGCCCCATACTTGCCTTACCAGTGAAAGTGAGACAGAGGCAGCTGCATACGACAATAAGAAGAGTGTTCACCCTCATTTTCATCGCCATCGCCATCATCCTCGTCTTCGTTTGTCCGCCAAAAACCACCGCGGCACCGTCCTGCCCTTTTCTCTGGCCAACCGACGGCCCTTCCATCCACCACACCCAGGAACCTTGATCCCCCCCTCTCACCAGGAGCGTCTCCAAAAGCTCATACAGCTGCGAACCCTTCCTCACACACACCTCTCCAGGCCCAGTAGATACATGCACGCTTCCAGTCGCAGCTAGTTGACACTTCTACCGGTGCCAACTGTTTCGCTAAAGGCCGTTTCTCCCACTCCCTCTTCTTTCCCTCCCTCTTCCTCTCTCTGTGGCCATGGCTGCATGGGTGAAACCACAGTCTGATTGGGTGCGCGTGCTGGGAGTGACGAGAGGGTGGAATGTGTTTGTACTGGGAAGCCTGTGGGGCAGGCACCTGTTGGTGCTCACCAATCTGAGGTTAGGGCTATGGGGAGGAAGAGGAAGTGGAGGGGGGGCGGCGAATGGCAACGGGTTATGACAATGGAGATATTTTTGGGGGGAGAGAGCAAGCGGGTGGGTTGGGGTGGCGTGGGTGTGGGTGATGACTTTTCCCAGTAGGCGAGGAAGGAATGGTGGTGGTTAAGAGGGGGCGGCTTGGAGGTGAAATGGGTGAGCCAGTATCTCCTTCATCCACCTTTAATGCTCCCCTCTTCCTCTGATGAGCATCTACAGTATTTCATCTTCACTTCATCTCTCTTTCAGCCATCTATCTTTCCTTCCTTGCTTGTTACTTTTCTGACCAGTCAGAGCCATAGGACTTCCCTCCGGACTTGTACCTGACTGACTCATACTGCTCATTTGTTTTATGTGTTTTATGAAGAAAACACTAAAAAGGACGGGCATTGAGAGGAAGAATCAAGATGGAGCCTGCAATTACATGTATAGTTACATTTTAGGCATTTATCCAGAGTGACTTACCATGCAGTGCAACAGCTCTGGTATTTGTTGCGGCTGCAGCGCAGGCCTCGCGTGACAGGTGGTTGCCTAGAGTCACACCAAGGTTCTTGGCAGGAGTCGCTATGATCTTGTCAATAGTGGAGTGGAGAGGTCTTGTAATTGGCCAGAAGAGCGGCGTCTGAGGTGGGCTTGAGGCAAGCAGAGATAAGCACCTCGAGTGGGTGTCGGGAAAAGAAAAATAGAGCTGAGTGTCGTCGCTATAGCGATGGCACAGCAGGGGAAGTTGTGGGATGAGAAGTGGATCCCCTCTAAGATACCTGAGGAATGGATAAAAAACAAAACCGAACAAAACACAGCTCTAGGCTGACAAGGGTGCTGTTGTTTTGTAATGCTGGTGATGCCTGAATTTAACCTTATTGCTCTGTTGCACTTTCTGTAAATCACTCTGGATCGGAGTATGAGCTAAATGCCTGAAATGAAAGTGTGAAGCCCAGGCCCAGAGGCGGCTCGTCAGGTACAAACACCACCTCGTCTGATCCCGTCACCACCATGCAGCATAAGTATTCTACTAATGCCTTCTTCAGTTGAATGATTCTCTCTGTTTCCACACTATCTCTCTCTTGTAGCTTCCATTCCACTCTTCATACCGCTCCCTCACCCTCCCTCCACCACCTCCTCCTCTCTCTCTCTAACTTTCCTCCCCCTCTCTCCTGTCTCTTTCCGGTCGCTCTATCCCGTTGACCGCCTCTCCGTCACGCCGGTCGGGGCTGCCAGCGGGTGCGAGCGCAAACGGGCCATAAATCAGACCCACGTTGAGAGTGGAGTGCAAGGGGGAACGTGGCTCCAACCTGCCCTCCTGCCTGCCGCCGCTCCCAATATAAACACATCAGTCAAAAATGGTCTGCTCTGTGTGTGTGTGTGTGTGTGTGTGTGTGTGTGTGTGTGTGTCTGTCTGATAGGACAACCCGTCTTTTCAACTCTAAGCACTCGAATGCAAGGTCAGTGCGTCAGGCAATAAGCTAGACAAACTGGCGCAGGTAGAAAATGAAGGTCGGTGCTGTAGCCATACTGCTGCAGGATGTTGGACTTGTTGGCGCCATCACCTCTATCTGCCGACCTTCGACCTTCAAATGGTGCAGCCAATAGTACTTGTAGAGAGTGTATGTATGCATGAGCGCACACACATTCACACACACACACACACACACACACAAATGTCAGGGAAGCCCGTACAGTAGTGTCGGGTATCCAGTGGCAGTGTGTGTGTGTGTGTGTGTGTGTGTGTGTGTGTGTGTGTGTGTGTGTGTGTTATTAATAGCCGTCCCGGCAGGTGACGAGGCCAGGACTGCAATTCTCATGGCAGGAGAATCGCATTCTGACAACAGATGGAGCCTTTGATATCCCTCCTCAGATCTTTATTTAAAACGAAAACAAAACGAAAGCACAACAAGCTTAACAGGGCAGGTGTGTGTTTGCGCAGCGCGTGAGAGCGAGCGCGATGTAGACAGCATGTGTGTAAGTGTATATATATATATATATACACGTGTGTGTGTGAGCGAGAGAGGCACTGGTATCCTTTATAATGGGAATTCCACAGGCTATTGGTGCAGCTGGTGAATTGAGTTGGTGTGCTATTCTACACTTGCAAATAAGAATAGCATTCACACACACACACACACACACATTCACAGTACCTAAAATACAAAGAGGATTACTATGGTTACAGGAATAACCTGTGCCCGCGCTCCAGCACATTCTGACACAGGGAAATGAAAGGCACACATCTTGCTCATTATAGCTTCTGGTATGTCTCTGTGTTTATGTGTTAACACCGCACGAGCTATCTCGAGCTAGCTAGCGCACGAGGGAAAAAAAAAAAACACACACACAAGTGGTACGGATTCACCCCTCCGTACACCGGCGAGCTAGCAACGGGCTCGGCGTGTAAAAGCACGTGCACACCCAACTTGCAGGTAGGAAACTTCTGTGTCGGGCGGTGTAATGGATCAACTGCAAATGGGGCAGAAAGTGCCGCACGGAGGGGGGGGGGGGGTCACGATATCTAGTCAAATGTTTCCCGGCAGCAGGGCGCTCCTTCGTGATTGAAGCGGCGATGCTGAGGCAAGTCCTCGATTGCGTCGATCGACCGAGCAGCTTCGAGCTGTTCGTCTGTTCGTCTTGAATCGGAATGCGGACGATGCAAAACCTCGGAGGGAATCTTGACAGCGTAACAACAAACGTCTAATACAAAAGTGCACGTGCTCCTTGGGGATGCACGCCGCAGATGCATGCCCTTCCGCTCAAGCCCGATGTAGACAATCAACCTGGTGAGTCTCAGCCCGCCTGACCACCAGATTTCCAACATGGGATCTTTAACATACATAAGACATACACAGAACTTTGGAGAAATTGGAGGAGGAGGAAGGTGTCATATTTGAACCTGCTGTCAAGATTTCCTCCAAGGTTTTGCATTGCCTACGTTAAATACAACGGCAGTGACATCACTTGCCGATCAGAGGAAGTAACCTTGTGTATCACTGCAAAACGATAGTATACTTTACATACAGCTAATACTAATACAGCTAATACACTGGCATACACTAGTACACTATACTTGTACTGTCCTTGCAATACAGAGGAGCCCAAAAGCCTTAGGCGATGGGTTACGACTATTTATACACAGGAAAAAAGAAATAGTCGAGAAGCTTTGAGGCTGAGTGGAGTCCATGGATATCTTCATATCCTGCGTGGAGGACAAGCGTGGGCTCCAGTGCATTGGTGTTCCTATATATAACTGTCGGTAAGGTGGGCTTTGAGCTATCTTGAAGTATACGTGGAGGATGATTTGGCAATTCAACACGGTTCTTCTCTATGTCTTGAGGATGTGGGGTGGTACAGGGCGGAGGTGGGGGGAGGGGGTCTTCAGGGGTCCTAGAACGGGTCGGTAGGCGTGTGGTTGAAGCTGGCGTCGGCGAAGATGGCCAGGGTGCCCACGGTGGTGAAGACGACGAAGATCCAGAGGAACATGCGGTCTACCACCATGGCCACGTACTGCCAGTCCTCCTTCAACTGGACGCCGGGGGAGAAGAGGCAGGATGGGGTGGGACGGATGAGGGTGCGTGAGGGAGGATAGATGGGAGAGGTGGTGGTGGTGGTGGTGGTGGAAGGAGGGATGGATGGACGGGAGAGAAGGGACGAGGAGAGAAGCAGCGAGGGGCGAGAAGGAAGCAGAAGGGGAGAGGGGTGGAGGAGAGGATGGGAGGGGGAAAGAGGCAAGAGAAAACAAAAAGGGGAAGGTGAGAAACGTGTGGCGGAGGAAAAGAAATTGAGGAGCAAAACTGAACGAAGAGAGCAGAGAGAAAGACAGACAGAGGGCAGACAGACTTACAGCCTCGTAGTCCTTCTCAGCCTGCAGGGCCTCGGCGATGTACCTGATGGCCTCAATGGCCGATTTGAGGTCGTTAGGCAGGGTCACATAGGTACTGGGGCCGTCGATGTACTTTCTCAGGTCCGAACACATGTTCTCCGCCTGGTACCTGCACACACACACACAGACACAGCGAGAGGGAGATACATTTTTAGCGGGCAAATATTTATAAATCACAAAAGATTCTGGCATTGATTGATTCGGGAGAAACGAAGGAGAGAATGCGCATTAAAATGTCAGCACCCGACCTCAACACACACACACGCACGCGCCCGCGGTATGCGGCGACGTGCGAGCAGACATAGCTCCGGACTAATTAAAAGCTGTAAAATACCAAAGTGTTTATGAGCCGGGCTGCACTTCTCCCTTCCTCTCCTCTGTCATTCACAGAGGAATAAAGAGAAGGTCAGAGGAGCTGCATGTGCTCCCTAAGCAGGCCTGGGACCCACCGCTCTGCTGACTGGGCTACTCCGGCTGAGAAACCCTCAGTGTGTGAGTGTGTGTGTGTGTGTGTGTGTGTGTGTGTGTGTGTGTGTGTGTGCTTGCATGTGTGTCCTGTTTACTTGTTGCCCTCCGTAACCACCTGCCAGCCACTATGGGGCACCGGTGGTTGCTGGGGGGGAAACTGGGAGGAGGTTGCTGTGGGTGTCTTGCTAACTCCCCTGTCACCATCAGCCTTTCACATTACAAGTCTAACAATAGTTCACGTTTGTTTACAAGTCCACACATACTGTATTGTCATCAGACAAAGAAGCAGCGATAAAGGCCCAAGAACACATTTTTTTTAAGCTGTGCAGTTTCCTGATCTCCGGTCGCTCTATCCCGTTGACCGCCTCTCCGTCCACGCCGGTCAGGGACTGCCAGCGGGTGCGAGCGCAAACGGTCCTTCATTCTGGGCCATGAAACTTTCCAAAAATTCAAACAGTTATCGCCCACTGCCACTTGGAGGCGTCAAAGCGCGACGTTGCCGAGCGCCATGCTGTTTTCCAGCGCTGCCTTGCTTCACATTCATACAGCACCACACATGCACACCTGGGAGCTGCCCAGTTCAACCAGTCCTCTGCTGCAGTAGAGCTCCAGTAGAACAGTCAGGGGTTTAAAGTGCCTTGCTCAAGGGCACTTTGACAGTAGTTGTTGAGGGAGGGGAGAGCCTTACTCAGATTTTCCTGGCTGGATTTCTATGCGTATTGGTGCAGCGCGCCCTTGAGCAATGACACATAGATTTCCGTAGACTGCGTCCTGCAGAGAGAAGGAGCCGGATCTATAAGACTCATATAATCGAAAGGAGCGATGCAGCGTGACTCTCACAGCAGGAAGGAATGAATCATTAATCAGATTCTTGTACGTAATACTTAAACGAGAGCTTTGAATACACACACACACACACACACACACACACACACACACACACACACATCCATACACAAACACATGGCCACACGCACACACAAAATCATTTTAAAAACCTGTAGTTGAATTTGCAATAACATTTCATATTATAAAACGGTATTTGGGAGCAACATTTTTGAGTGGAATTCCCCTTTTAAACAGAGTCCCTGAACCATCCATCCTCGCTTGTGTCCGTGACCTTGCCCAAAGCAATCTAATCCCTGACATACTGAGATTATCCTCCTCGCAGAACAGCTGTCCTCTCAGATTGCCTTTTCCCAACATCTGCTTTGTTATGAAACACCTCAAATATGAAACACCTCTTTCTTTTTTTTTTTAGAGGATTTAAGTAAAAAAAAGAAAAAAGAAAGACACACAAAGATAAAATGAGATGCAGTTCAGGCAGCTAACCACCTGAGGGCAGTGTGGCACCACGTCTTCAGCCAGGGAAACCTATAAAGTGGAGCGTTATCTGGCAGGCAGGGCCGACGAGAGAGCTGCTTGGTATTCAGTGCAGGGATGGAGGAAGGGGGGTTACAATGCAGCGCTGCCATTGCTGCTGTGTGGCGGGCAAAAGGGCTGTGACCTAAGAGAGGTAGAGCCAGAGAGAGAGAGAGAGAGAGAGAGAGAGAGAGAGAGAGAGAGAGAGAGAGAGAGAGAAGACAGAGAGAGAGAGAGAGAGACCCTCTTTGGCACCTTAACCTCCTCCTCTCTTTTCCTCCTCCCTCGCTCAACTCTCCTCCTTCCCCTGCTCAAAGCATCACTTCATCAGCGAGAAGCAAATGACTATTCAGGGAGACTAATTCAACTAAAACTGGCTGCGTCTGGTGCCAAGACACGGACCAAACCCAATTAAGAAGGTCTGGACGTGTGTGTGTGTGTGTGCGTGCGTGCGGGCTCAAGAGAGATACTGCTGCCTCATCGAATTGCTCTAATAGAGTCGCCCCCCTCCTCCTCCTCCTCCTCCTCCTCCTCCTCCTCCTCCTCCTCCTCCCCCTCTCCTCCCCCACCAAACACCCCCCGTTCTCTCACCTAGACACACACCGTCCCGTTCAAATGTGTCAGAGTCGATTTGTGCGGGTCATTATTATTTTAGCAACGATTCCCCGCCGCCTCCCGCCTCTCCCTCTAGACACATTTCCGTTCCCACAGGAGGCACGAGAGAGAGAGAGAGAGAGAGAGAGAGAGAGAGAGAGAGAGAGAGAGAGAGAAGAGAGAGAGAGATGTGTGATTTTCGGTGTGTGTTAGTGCAGCAGCAGGCAGGCTGGTTAGGGATGTCACTTAGTGGTTGAAGGGTTCCTGTAATGGGGTTCCATAATGCCAAATGCACCTGAGCAAGGGCACCTGATACCAGTGTATACAGCGTTGTGGCCTTTTGTTCAAAATCAGGTCAAAGTCGGCCTGTCATGTCATCCACCTCCGATAAGATGAGGCGGATGACCTTACCCTGCCTTTAAGAGCTGCTAACCAACCTAAAAGAACTACATTAGTCTTTCAATGGAGAGTTGTAGTGTCCCATGATGGTCTAAATGCTGTTTCAGAGGCTCCTCCACGCTGCCAAGAATAAAAGCCGAACTAAACTAGATTTTTTTGGTATTTTCTGGCATGAAAATGTGATCTAGTGATCTAGTGAATATCGCAAAAATATCGGTATTAGTGTATCAGTGTCGTTATCAACCTTCAAGAACGTATGACTAACTCCAATGTGTACCCTCCAATGTGTCAGAGTCACTAGCTAACGTTAGCTAAATACTGTGATGCAACACAACGTGTAGCATGTCAAAACTCAGGTCTCTCAAACAGCTTGTCGCCTGACCGTGCCCTGCCCTTGTGATAATAGCAGAAATGAGAATATTTGATTCATTTGAGTGTAATTTACACTTTTACACCTGGTGTCCACATAAAAGCACAAGTTTCTTTGTTCTTGCTACTTTTTCTGCCTGTCCATAGAAAAAGATGGATCCATTATTTATACAAGACTAGTTTCTGCAGTGTCATTATCAAAGACGCAATTTATTTCATCCTCTGAAATTTTACTATTTTATATAAAAGGTTAATATGGCTAATAACCTCAATCTTACTCCTGAGAAAGGGCACCTATCTCCAATTAGCTCACATTAATTAAATATTACATTTTCAGTTTTAGTTTCATGCCGGAAATAATTCTGCAAGAGCAGGTGTGACATTTTTTAAATGGCGGACGTCTCACTTGGTATCACGGCTCTTCGTATGCGACGCAGTGTGTGCGGGGTGAAGAGGTCAGCAGGGTTAACTGTCAGCGAAAATGTCGATCAATGAAACACAGCTCATTCATTCATCACCCACTTGACCTTGAGGATCCATTTTACTGGCCAAGTAAGTTTGCGCATGCAGGGAATTCGATCGGGTGGGCGGCTTACCTAGGTCACGTTAAATATAACAGAAAGCTATTCGAAAAAAAAAGGAAAAAAAAGATAAAAATGGACATTCAGGAAATAGGTGGAAGAAAATAAACAACATCTATAAAGAGCATCTGTCATTATACTCACATTCACAAACACAAAAACCCACCCAGACCTGCACACACACACACACGTGACACACCCCTTGACCACCTCCACTTGGGTCCTGGCCTCACCTGTTGGGCTTGGGGAAGAGGAGGGAGGTGTTGGGCTTGCGGATGAAGTACTCGTCGGCGGCCCGGCTGATGGCCATCATGTTCATCTCCTGGCGGTGAGGGGTATCCTGGGTCAGGAGGGACAGGGGGGTCTCCACTTTGGGCCGCAGCATGCCCAGGTAGGGAGGAAGCATGTGGATGAAGATCTGGGAGGCAGATGGATAGGAGATGTCACCCCCCCCGCCAGAGCAAGTCATTTTCAGTACCTGCTGTGGTTAATGCCGCGTTCATGTCATGTAATTTACCGTAAATACAAGTTGCGTAAATACAAAACAAACATGGTAGAGGATTATATTCACACCAGTACAATCAACGCTGCTTAAAGAAAGCAAACTAAAGTATCTGCTGCAGTTATGCTTCTGAGTTGTACCAAAGAGATATCATCCTCTTGCTCTTATTCCAATATGACGTTAATGCGGCATTAAAGAGTAATGCAATTCCCCGTTTCAGCCTGGCAGCTTGATTGGTGGAGAGCGAAGGGAGAAGGGGGAGTGTCTGTAAAACCTGCCTGCCTCAAAACATGTCAGCTTTCAAAATGCACCTCCTGTGATATTGTGAGGGAGATGAGGTGAGGTAGGTGGGGTTAGTAAAAGATCAGATGGAGGTGGGGTGGGAATGAAGAGGTATAGGAGGTGGAAAGGAGGTGGAGAGAAGGGCAGATGGAGGAAGACGCAAATAGAAGAGGAGGAGGAGGAGGGGAAAAACAGCAGGACCTGGAATGAGAGAGACGTATAGAGGTCAGGAACGCTCATCGAGAGAGTAGCGGGGTGGGAGGGGCTGTCTTCTAACTGTAATCTGTAATAAGCAGAAAATCCATTCTGATGGACTTCCTGTGGGCGGACAGGTTTTCCTGCTGATGGTCGTGCACAACACCAGGATTTCATTTGGTTGAATGACTTAAGTGAATCTACGGCACCTCAGTTAGTGGGGATGGGACCTTCCTCTTCCCTGTTGCAGCCCAGCCTTGTGGTTTAGGCTGAAAACATGGGTGCATTTGGGAGCTTTTGTCACGAGTCGGTGCTCTCTGGCCGTCAGAGCCGAATCTCAAAAGAAGGATACCGAAACACTTTAAACTTTCAGATAACACAGCAATTCAGTGAGCCGGACGCCGTTCCTCATCAATAAAAGAAGCGCCGTTCGCCTTGAAATAAACGCCCTTCTTATCTGCAAGTGCCTTGACATCCTTCTTTTGAAATGATGCTCGGCCTGCCTGTATTGACCGATAAAGTCGTATTATAAAATAAGCCGTCTTCGTGCAAGAGAGGGACGTACATCAGTGAATGTAATGTGCGGTGCAATCAGATATTTCATTCAGCGTTGACCAATCATACAGCAGCCCTCGTTTTCACGTGACTACGTCTCAGTATATCGGTCCTTCCTTCAAGATTCGGTCCCAAGGCAAACAATCAAATGCCAATACAGCAGCCAATCAGTGTTGATTGCGTCCCTGTTGTAGGAAATTGGATACAAATCTGCCTGTAAAAGGAGAACAGGAGCATCTGTTGGTTTTCACAGGCCCGATGCAAGGTGAAAGCCAGATTTGATAACAGATCTGCAATAACATGTACAAGCTCATATCACATTTAGGAGAAAACTGACAACAGCTCCGACTGGTTACTGTGCACTTCCCTGGGAATATTCAGAATATCCTGTTTATTTATGGATACAGGGACATTTGTGATCGGGATATGAAGCCGAGTGTGTGCAGGTTTTCATTCCAACCAAAGACTACACCAGGTGATTTCTCTGGTTAGTCCCTCCTCTCTGGTTGAGGGTGTGATAACCGGTCGAATCACCTCGTGTATTATTCGGTTGGAATGAAAACCTGAATGCTTTCATCCTCTCCATACAATCATGAGACAAACTTGTGAGAGATGCCAGACTGCATTGAGAAACAAATATTAGGGCTGGCCTGTAAATGCAACTTCAAACACTGTTGACTGTATGATTACTTTTGGTCTTCACTTCCAGCAGCCTGGTCCAGTTTCACCTGGAATTCAAGGACAAAGGGAGTTGACCATCGAGTCGTATTGATAAAAAGATGCAACTTGTGGATGAAGGTTGACATTTCAATTACCAGAGGTGGAAAACTCTGGGTTCAGAGTTCACGTTTTCGCCCCCTTCCAGAGTCTGTGCACAACACTGCTGAACGCTGGCACTGCTGGCCACTAAGGGCTGGGATGAACTGATAAACACAGGTTATGTTCAAGCACACCGACTCAACAATCTATCCCATCACCATCTCTAGTATTGGCAGCGCCTGCAGCCCAGTTACAGGTGTCTTCACGGCACCAACACATCAGATTCAACGGGACAGACTACCGAAAGGGCAATGTTCAAAAACGACGTGTAATCTGTGATGGGTGACCACGGGGGACAAATAGCTTGTATCCAGTGGAGTAACTCTAGAGCTGGTTGATTCTGTTTCAGTGAGTCTACCCTCAGGACATCAGGCTCCACGATGATGGAACCAGGAATAACATTGTCAGTGGGTTCCTGCTTTTCGCTGTGAGGTCTGTAAAGGAGGTCTGTCTGAGTAGTCGCATCGTCAGATACATCTTGGTGAATTTCTTGGACGCATCGGTGCCACATTAACGATCTGCACGTCTTCAAAAAGCAAAGAACTTCTCTATTGGTCAATAAACTTTATCAGTGGTTGGATGAGAGTCTCTTTCATGTGGACCCTAAAACAAAATCACACAAACTTGAAGTGTCATTTCCTCTTCATGGCTCTCAAACAGCCACTTTAAAGAGACCTTCAGCTAAAACTGGGGTGAGAAATGAGCTAATTCATGGATGCACTGTATCTTCTCAATCATCATTATCTTCACACACAACAAATGAACATTGTTCCAGATTTGCCCGAAGGGGAGGGCGACATGTTTACTGTGAACTTTTCAAAGCCGTACTGATAAAACCCATTTACTTTTGCAAGGGTTTTTGACTTCCTTTAACAAAAGAAATTACCATTTTATTTACCAAGGGTAGCGTGTGTTTTGGCTGCGAGCTAGAACTCTGCAGGTGTGATTCTCCCATGCGCTCAAAGCATCGAGGCAAAGCCAGTTGAGCTGATCAGAATGGGGATTAATTAATGTTTAGACAGACTTTTCCATTACACCTCGTCCTGGAAGTATTCCACTTGTGACACCTGCCAGAGTTCAAATAGAAACCCATCCAGGAATCACACAATCAAGATAAACCTCTTCTGTTTTAAGTTTCAGAAATTAATTAAAAAAGAAAAACAAAACCTAAAAACTATCATTTAAGTATCAACTAGTTGGCTACACGGTAGTTACTCTACACTCTGTTCTTATTACCTCAAACCTGGTGATGTAAGCTCTGACCCAAACTTGACCTCTCTGTCCCATAGCCCCCATGGGACACATGTTAGATTTCCCACCGCCTGGCTCAGCGGCCAGTGAGTATAAAGGAGGAGGCTGATCCCCACAGAGCTCCGCTCCACTCCACTGAGACCTTATTTCACGATGAGGGCTGCTGTAGCTCAGCTGGTGTTGCTGCTCTGTCTGTCCGGGACCTCAGCTGACCTGGGATTCACACACAACGGCATGATCACAGCGCCGGAGAGCCACCAAACCGACATCTGGGCTGAGCTGAAGGAGCTCAGAGACATGGCGGTGGAGCAACGGGTGGAGCTGAGAGCCACCAAGGCCGAACTTCAGAGCCAGAAGACCCTGGTGGAAGACCTGAGGAGAGAGAACTCAGCCCTGCAAGCCTCACAGCGTGCCGCCGCCGTTCTACTTGAGCGTCTGGAGAGAGAAAACAAGGGCCTAAAGACAAGCCAGGCAGCCGAGATGGCGTCTATGGAGAGACTGAAAGCTGACAGAACAAAGGTGGCCTTCTCTGTGGCTTTAGACTGCTATCCAGGAGGAACGTATGGACCGTTTGACACGCTTACAAAGGTCGTCTTCACCAGAGTCCTTACCAACGTTGGCAATGCCTACAGCCCAGTTACAGGCACCTTCACCGCACCTGCGAAAGGAATCTATTTCTTCAGGTTTAACGGCATCGACGACCGCACTAAAAAGTGGATGGGTGTGTTCTTGTATAAGAACGATCGAGATGTGAAGTACAAACAACTATACAACGGGGACGGCCATCTGAATTTGTCCTTTACAGTGATTCTGGAGCTGGAGAGGGGAGATGCAGTAGACACTCGTATCTTTCCCGAGACCAGATTTGCCTCCATGGCACAAAATGATATCAACCTGATGGGCTTCCTGCTCTTCCCTCTGTGAAGGGTCCGAGGTGAAACAGTAACATGAGAAATATTACAGCCACTCATAAAACAATCTTTTAAATTTGTGTTATTACTGACCACCACACCTAACACACACATACATACACACACGCACACACACATCCCTTATCATCCATTCATCCATTCATCTCTTTTTATCAATTATGTAACAGATTTTTGGAAATTTAACTGCTATATCTTCAGAATTTCACGTGGATTTTAAGCTAGTGCACTTATTGTAAATCGCTTTGGATAAAAGCGTCTGCTAAATGACCGTAATGTAATGTATCACTGGGAGGAATGGAGTCCTGCTTCATTGTAACATCCACGGCTCCAATGTAGCAGAACTGTAGCCATAGCAACGCAATTCAGCAAGATTGACGTTCAACTTCCAATCAAAGGTTTAGTACTCTTCTAATAAATTAAAGTAATATTGGAAAAATGTGATGTGATGTTATTTCTAACCTCAGCTGAGCACAGCTGTTTGCCTGCAGTAACCAAGGAGTAATGTCTTGTTGCCACAAGGTGCCGCTTATTAAATTGAGATGAAATTAACAAAATGGACTGGACTTCTTGAATCTGGAGTGATAGGATGAGATGTGAAACAGCAGTTTGTTGTTCAGACATAACAGATCTGAAAATGCGTTCATTAACGAATTAGAAACAAGTATTCAATAAAGCTGTGTAATAAAAGTATTTAATGCTGAGGAGGAGCGACTATTCTTTCATTAGAATGCATCGTTTGGTTCGCTAATGCTAAATCAGTGTCAGAGTCATAAGGGCATCCACGAGATGTTCTTGGTCAAATCACTTGAAGTCATTTTAAATCAATCACAACACTTTTTGTTATATTAAACGATAGTGATTTTGCCCAACGTGGCGCGGTTGCCCCTATGACTCCCGTTCATTTAGCATGAGCATTGGCTAATTTTTGCTGAATGTTTGTGAGGCTACTACCAGAGAACCAAACCATGCATCCACCCCATTCCAACATGACACGAAAATGTAAGTATTACACACTAATGTGAGTTCCTTCATTTCATTATCTCACACACACACACACACACACACACACACACACACACACAGACACTCCGTATAATGTCTGAGGGGCAAGAGAGGGAAGACGCAAAATGTATGATCGTTTTTTTTCCCTCCATTACTCCAACACCAAGCATTGCCGTCCAATTCCATTAAATCATGCAAATTACCTGTGTATGGGCCTCTCTCAGGCGATTGTTCAGCCTGACAGCGTGGCAGAACGGAGGGCCAAAGCACAGAGCCGCCGACCGCGGTTGTAATTAGCTTTAAATAATGTAGGGGCCACAGCCATTGACGGAGGTTAATGGTGTAACACGGTGTTAAGGGTGTCAAGAACCACGTAGGCTTAACTCCCCCCCCGCCCCATCCCCAACCTTTCCTCTTTCCACTTCCTCAAATCAGGATTGTTACAGTACAGTTCCCTGCTGGCTGCAAGAAGAAAAAGTAATTTCAAACATGCTTTTAAAAAATGTGTGTTCGATTTAGCTCCTGCATGATATTTTGTTGAACAATATATTTAGTTGAATGAGGCTTTTGATGAGGTATAATGGATAGAGTTGCTGATAACATTTTACTTTGATTGGAGAGCTAATGGGCTATACAGTCATCCACATGCACACTGGAGGGATGTTATAGAGCTAACACTTGGTTTCCACATAGCCAGTGCTGGGCCCCGTACCGTCATAAGACATTCATGACATTTCATCACCCCTGCTCTCCATCCCCCCCATCTCCCCCCTGGCTCCCTACCACCATCACCACCACTACACTTTGCCGAGAATGGCTTCTTTCCTAATGTCTTCTGGGGGTCCGGATACGTCTGACATCACCCTCCCTGGTGCCGACAGCTTAGAAACGGAGCTGCCACAGACGTTGCCTTTATCTCTGCGATAGCCGCTACGCTGCGAAAGCCTCTGACAGCAGAGTAGGGGGTGTTTTCATGCTCACGGACAGCGCTGAAATATGACACAGTGCAGTGACCGCAGGGATGTACAGCAGCAGTTTACATGGGCATTTACACTATGCAACTGCATGTGACTGGACAGACAAAGTGAGTTGCTTGTGAACCGCAGCAAATTAGTCTTGACTGTAAAGACCACACTACCACAGTCCTGTGAAGTGTTACAACAGACACAGGGGATAAAGCATACCCAACTCTGCTCACTCACCTCCTGAAAATCAGTGATGAGACAAAGTCGCAGACTAAATAAGTGGTTCATGCAGCCGTCATCTTAATCCGCTTATTCCTACTCGGGTCACCCGGAGGAAACCCACTCAAACACAGAGAGAACATGCAAACTGCACACAGAATGGCCAATTAAGAGAGACAAAATGGCACTAGGTGTTCAATGTTCATTTCATGTTTAGCGAAATAACATTGTTCGTGTCACCTAAACCACGTAACTACATTTTTGGTATTTTTTATGTTTTACTTGTACTGAGGGTTTAAATATTTCACATAAATGTATTGTGTGAATGTAATGACCTTAAAGCTGCATCAGCCAAGATTTTTATGTACAATTACACCCGTCTTCTCATCCTAAATCATAAATTGGGCTGCAGCAGAAAAGAGCGTCCCATCCCCATTAATCGAGAAGCCGTAGATTCATCCTGTTTATTCTGGTGTCGGGTTTGGTCATTAGCGGAGAACTCTTCTCCGCCCACAGGAAATGACAAATTGAAACTTTTGCTTCTCTTGTCTCTTTGGCATCCTTTGGAATAAAGTGATCACAGGTTGGTAAGCATGAGAATATTGTGTGCAGTTTACTGATGTCACCTTACAGACAAACGCTGACATTTGGAGCCACCTAAACATTTGTGGTTGGATGGAAATCTACGAGCGGGGGATGAGTGTGTAGCCCGGTGGTGTGAATGCTGTTTCGTGCTTAGCTCCGTCCAGGCAGGGAGACCCTCACCTTGCGGACCCACATGGGCATTTGGTGGGTGTTGGGGGAGCGGTGGTGCAGGTTGAGGACCACCACACCGAGGATGACGGAGAAGGTGACCAGGATCATGGTGAACATGATGTAGTTGACGATGATGGGGACGGCCAGGGAGGTCTCGGGGACCTTGTCAGCCAGCAGCAGGAGGAACACAGTGAGGGTGAGCAGCACGTTGATGGAGAGACCCATCTTCTCTCCTGGAGGAGGGGAAGACACACACACAAAACAAAAATGATTGGCATAGTACAGAGTTACCTATGTGGAAAAGATCCCAGGCAACCTTTAAACGTTTGAGTACATACAATAGATGTCAAAACTCCACACACTCTTCCAAAATGTAGTTTTTATTGCCTTGAGGCCTGAAATGAAAAACTTCTAGCATTAGCTGGCCTATGTAATTCAACACTAATGACTCTAATGGAAATTCTAGGTTTAGTTTTTCCATATTATTTTATTTTTTATTATCATTATAATAATTTTTAGTCCTTTTTAGTCCAATCAAGGGAAAATGGAAGTCGGTGTCGAATGTTTACTTCGTCTTTATGACTTTAGGCCCGTGTTACAAATCATTCCAGCTTTTACCAGGACGAGGTTTATCCCTCCTCCAACTGAGAGGGATGTTCTCTTTTAGCAGCAGCTGGCCCATGTAATTGACCGGTAATGACTCTAATGGAAAATTCATCTCCTATCCTAAGTGACGCTGACTGGCCTACAGAGCAAGGCCTCTCTGGTGTAGTCACTGGTCACTTGTAAACTCTGTACGCCTCAGAATGGTTGGTTTGCAGCGAATGAGCAGGAAAATGATGCCTTTCATGCTTATATTTCCTCAGTGAATAAATGTCAAAGCAGACACACAAGCCTTTAAAGTACATCATAATAAATAAAGAACATGGTGCATTCCTGTAGGTACCTGCATCGGGGGGCAGGTAGAAGTTAAAGATGGCGATGACGGTGATGAGGATACAGGGGATGATGATGTTGATGACGTAGTACAGAGGCTTCCTCTCGATGATCAGGTAGAAGGTCATGTCCTCGTACAGGTCGTCGTTCATGTTCTTCCTGCTCGGCTTGTGTCTGATGTACCAGTCGCCACTCTCTGCGGGGGAAACGTTTAGCGAACACTCTTACCCAGAACCACTTCCATTAAGTGCAGCATAACTACTGCAGTCCTGACAACACAACGTGAGCAATATGTCAGGCGTGTAAAGGGTCAAAACACTTTTAACGTCTTTTTCTATTCTTTTCTCTGTGACATTGGTCTAGTCAAGCTTGTTCTATTACAGGTTTAGTCAACTTATCAAGTGATTGCTTCAGCCTACAGCTACAGCAAGGAAACACTGAGATGCATAAACTGATGAACGGAGACCAGAAAGGCCCATCTCTCAGACTCTGCATCCACCCATCCATCCATCCATCTGTCCAGCAGTCTATCCATCCATCCATGCATCCATCCATCCATCCCTCTCTCTTCTTCTAAATCCGCACCGCTGAAGGCTTCGTCTATTTGGATCTCCCGGATCTCGTTGCCCCTGGAGTCCAGCGTGTACTGCAGTTCAATCTCAGTTGAGTCGTAGGTGTAAGAACGGAACTGCATAGTGCAGTTCTGCCAATCGAACGGGAAGTACGTCACCTAGTCACAGGAATGGGGATGAGACAGAGGAGGAAGAGGAAGGTGAGGGAAGGGAGGAACAAAATGAGTAAGCGCAGAAGGAGACAAAGGAGTTTATGCTTGTGTGTGTGTGTGTTGTGTGTGTGTATGTGTGTGTGTGTGTGTGTGTGTGTGTGTGTGTGTGTGTGTGTGTGTGTGTGCGTGCGTGTGCATGTGTGTGTGTGTTCACCTTCACCCCACAGGAGCTGCAGAAGAGGGCAGGGGGGGTCCAGGTCACCCTGCCAGTGCTGTAGAGCTGGACATGGACACGGAGGGCCACATCAAACATCCCATCATTACTGCAGAGAGACAGAGAGCCGTTGTTGAATGAATGAATGAATGAATGGATGAATGAATGAATGAATACAGTCCCATACTCCAAGATCCCGGCCCACAAAAAAACCCTCACAATTGTGGATGAAACAGAGGAAACATGACAGTGAACAAGAGCCCAACCTGCCTTATAAATCCAGGACTACTCTCTTATAGATCCGGAGTTGTCGTGGTCATTAAGTTCATTATAAAATACACAACAAAGACATCAAGCCAATTAGACACACAGATTTAGCAGTCTGTCAGGGTCTGCTGTCTGCTGTGGTTGGCTTTTATAGCTCTGGCAATTTAAAGGGGAGAAACTCATGTCCTTAAAGGTGGGCCTCCTAAAACCCCGTCCCTGTGAAGGTGCTGGGAGAGGTAAAACGACCGACATTGATCATACTATAGAGAGGAATGCATACTCTTGCATGTGTGGGTATGTAAGTGTGTGTGTGTGTGTGTGTGTGTGTGTGTGTGTGTGAGGGGTTCCAAGCGAGCGCCTCGCTGGCTGAAGTAGCTGAGCGTTGCCATCAGCTCTGTTATTGGGGAGCCATGCTGCTTAATTGCCTATAAAGCGTTGATGAATGGAGCAGTGGGGATATTTACAGTGGAGTTAATGGGGGGCCTCTACAATGAGCAATGCAGCAGTGTGTGTGTGTGTGTGTGTGTGTGTGTGTGTGTGTGTGTGTGTGTGTGTAAGAGAAAGAGAGAGAGTATACTGTAAAAAAAAAAATAAAAAAAAAGATGGCACTTGAAAACTGCATTCACCTGATTACTTGCAGTGAATGATAATGGCCTAAAGCTGAGGCCATAAATGCAGCCATCAAGTATCTAAACTTTCCATTTAAGTGCTGAGTTTTTCCATTGCACCAGTAGCGTCCTGTACCTGTGCATCGCCTTTAATGGTTATTGTACCGTATGAACACCCTGCGGTTTTCCACTGGAATACAGAGCAGCTGTAGTCCTGTTTCAGAGCTTTAACGCACACCAAGCTAGTTCAACTTCAACACACCAGAGTATGAATAGATCACTTTGCAATGCTAGCGCTATTGAGCGGATACAGCAATTTCTGTATCCCAATAATGAGTAGTGTCATGAGTTACGACGTCGTACTCTGGCCCACGGGGGGTCGATGGGAAGGCCCTTTTGATTTTTCCAAGCCGGTGGTTCCCACGCTTCTTTTGATGGATTATGCCCCGGAAACTGTTGTTTCCCCGCGTTTTAGCTGCGGCGTTATTTGACGTGATCGTTCACACAGGAGCGCACACGTGAGGTCGCCTGATTTTGAAGGGGGGTCTAACGTAAAGTAGCATACCGAGGTGTGGCAAATTACTAAGGGAATAATAATGAATGTTATTTCTTTTACAGTAAAAAGTAATAGATTTGCTTTTTGAGTAACGAGTCCAACACTGCTTATTTATATTTTAGCCAAACTGAAATTCTTTTGGGTCAAAATGCGATGTCAGGAACTTGCAACTGAGGGAACAACAGTTTGGTATTATTCCTACACGATGAGTATTTATAGGTCAAAATCCCTTTGGGCCAGACTAGAAACAATGTGTTTGAAAATTAGCTTGTAGTTGTAGATTTCTGGACTGACCACCCTGCTAAGATTATCATGATCACCTATTTCTATATCGCTGTTATTGATTATTGTTATTATTAACTTTATTTATTGATTGAATGATGCTAGAATATGTTATTCTGCGTTGCTAAAATGAAAAATCTCCATCAAACCCCTTAAATTTTCCATTAATGAATAAGAAGCTTTGTGTACTAAAGTTTTATTTTTGAAACCCACAAACTAATATACAGTATATGTACATTTATACAGTGTGAGAAAATGACAAATGACTCCTTTGGATCTTCTAGTGTTTACTTCTTTTTACTTGCATTCATTTAGATAACGAGTAGAAGTTTGTGCTTTTATTTGTTTGATTAACGCACTTTGGAAATTATTTATATTGGAGGATGGAAAAAAAATTCCTTAGGGTCTGTGCAGAAACACAAAAAACACCGATGGAGGAAATGCAGACGTGACCCAAGCATCTGAGGTCTCTAATTCATTAATGCCAATGTGAGTGCAGTGCTAGTGCTTACTTATTGATGAGGACAATGTCAGGCAGCCACATCTTCGCGGAGGGGATACGTAACACCTCAATCCCATCGTGCTCCTTGGGTTTCCATGACAACCGATAGTCCGTCCACTCCTGTTAAAAAAACATTTTTAAAAAAAAGTGACAAGGGTCAATGTCTGTGTGGGCGTGATCCATTCGGTTTGAGTTACTCTGTTCGTGTATCACAAAGGAAAAGGCAAGAACACATTAAAAAAAAAGGGTTATGAGTAAAGAAGAGATGAAAAGTGTTGAGTGCAATGAAGCGGGACGACAAATGTAACCAGTTTGTCATTTCATTATTTCCCCCCGCCGTTTTCATTAGTTGCCGCGGGGACGATTTCCCTGTGCATTTGTCCATGCATAATGTCAACGCCATTTCCATAATTTTTCATTTTGCATAAACTGTGTACTGTTATTATTAAGTGGCGAGTGATTTGCGTGGAGTGTGTTTACACGAGCTGCGGCGGTACACAAAGAAGGAGGTCTCATGTTAATAAACCTGTTTCCACTGGAGCTCGAGCCACAGTTGAGTGGAGACGATGTGAAACTAGTGGAAAGGACTATAACATGGAGTGTGTTCAGTATTGGAGTTACCCATCATGCAATTCTCCAAGCAATTACAACTTTGTGACAGTAATGCAAAAGTTAAAAAAACAAAAAAAACAAAACAAAACAACAGCTACATCTGTAAAGTGGAAGTGACACTCAAAAACTCACCATGTTCATGATAACGGTTGTGCTCATTTCTTCATTTTTCATATTCTAAAGAGGGAAGAGCATTTATAAATTCAGCATTTTCATAGATGAGTAACATAAATAACAGTAGATCAGTAGATCAACACACACACACACACACACACACACACACACACACACACACACACACAGGTCCCCTGTCTAAAGCTCTCTGAAGGCATATTACAAGTGGAGGTGATTGTGATTCACTTATTTCATCTTATTTTTTTTAATTTCAATGACTATGTCAGTGATTCTAGAAATTACCTTACTGCAATCCTGACATCTCGTTAAGCCACATAGGACTTTTTTAAATTTTATTATTCAAAGAATATTTGCTGGCTACATTTCACCACAATTGTTTGATTTTTCCTTCATTCATCTATTGAAAGCAAGCAGGTGCAGGGGTGTGTGTGAAAACTCTGGTCATATTAAACCTATTTAGATCAACATCCTAATCTGTGTTGAGGCAACTTTTGCAACTTTCATAATGACTTGAGGTCATACCATAGCATGGGACCTGCACTTCAAAAGATGGTCTTCAACGACTTCTTGATGCTTAGTTTGATGTTTATGCAAAAGAAGAAAAAGTGCAGTGCAGACCTGTCAGCCTTCAGCCTTCATCGGTGCAGACTGAAATGTCAAACTACATCAAACTAAGGATCGTGATCTTTTGAAGTTCAGGTCCCGTACACATCACGACCTATTGGATCTACCTACCGACATACCTGGGACGAACAGTAGTGCAATGAGTCACTTCAATGTATTCAGGTGAAATTTATGTCATCCAGAAATGTTTCATGTTTAGATCGTTGACACATCCTGGAGTTCGGTACCTCAGTTCGATGTATTCACATATTCAAGTCACACTTTCATGTTTTAATGCAGTGCTATCCGTGCTTTGTTCTAGCAACCAAGCAGGCATCTACAGCCCTTGCTCCAAAATATGAACTAAGTTTTAAGAATGAAAGGCAGGTACAACAGCGGGGGCTTCCAGGTGACACAATGTGGCCTCTGGTGGCCATATTGGAGGTCCTCAGCTCTCGGACAACGGTGGCCGGTTGTGTTTCTCAACAGAATACAAGGGGCATGGTTAATTTCTGTGCTGTTTTTGACTGGGAACTGATTTTGTCAGCTTGTTAGCTAGCTAACCATAGTATCTGGTCAGCTAAGCATCATTGCTGTGTGAACACATCTGTAGTGTGCACTAGCTAGTAGAAGCTAGTGTTAGCAGTGGCTCGTTTGTATTTGAACATTAACATTAGTTGCTTTGCTAAATTAGCCTGCTGGCTACTCAGCCAGCTAACAAAGCCAAAACCAACAGTTTGTTCAGGTTACCTGAGCTGACGTTTTTCATTTGGAAAACAAATCTACCTTATCAGACGATTCACTTTTACTTAACAAGTTATTGAAATGACCTACACTATCTCTTCAGGTATGTCTCTTTTTCTATATTTATTATCCAATGGAGCTCCGTGGTGGCGCCAGACCTAGTTGGTAGATGTGTGAAGCAACTGCCAAGCCTCCACCCAGTCTGAGAGCACACCTGAACCAATTAAAGGCTCCACGTTTTCATGATACCTTAATTGGTTCAGGTGTGCCTAAGTAGAGCTGGAGCTAAAACCAGCAGGACAAGGGAGTACTTGAGGACTGGGTTGGGAACACACACACTCTGCCTCCACCTGTTGACAGCAGTTACAGACTCCCAGATAAAACAGGTGATGGTCACACCAGAAGACTTTCATAATAATTGTGTGTAAGTGGAAGATACATGAATAAATCTGCATGTGTATATGTGTGTGTGTGTGTGTGTGTGTGTGTGTGTGTGTGTGTGTGTACATTTGTGTGGGCGTTTGTCTCTTTATGAGGAAGGGGTTGGCAGCTGTGATTGTCTATCCAGGGGGGGCATAGCTTCTCTTAACCAGGCCTGCTATTTAAAACCCTGGGAGGAATGTCCGGGGGACAGCTGGGAGAGAGGGGGAGAGGGGGAGAGGGGGAGAGGGGGATGGAAGCGAGCGAGGTTGACTCAAACCATCTTACCCCTCTCTCTCTCTCTTTCTTTCTTTCTCTCTCTCACACACGTCTCCGGTGACACTTGATGATACTTCTTGTTTGAAGTCATTCCCATCAGTACCTAATGATGATGGGTGAATGTTAATAATAACACTGAGGGGGACTGCGCGTCCAAGTGGGTCAGTTTTCAAGATCGTTCCGCTCAACTCCAACTTATGGACCCCGTGTGACTTCCTCTCAGGAGCCCGGCTGACCTTGGCTGGAGGTGTAAGGAGCTCACCTAGGTGTGTGTGTGTGTGTGTGTGTGTGTGTGTGTGTGCATATGGACAATGGAATAGCCTGGAATTGGGACGATTTGGAGGAAAATGTCCCGTTTTTTGTCATAATTAGAGATGATTTGAGTAAATCACTTTCCCTTAGTGTATTATCACCCAGCCTAGATATTGGAACAAACAGCAGACATGATTTGCAGAAAATGAGCGCCGCAGACTGTGATGAAGTCTGATAGAAGTGAAGTGCCTCACCTCCGACTGACCTGACTTTGACACAGTGCCCCAGGGAACATCGCTAGCGTAGCTCGGGTTGGCTGGCTACGTCTGTGTCGAATGTAAAACTCTGATGAGGTCAAATGCGTGACTCTGTCGTAGTCACGGTTTCAAATGACCTTTTGAGTTTTTAGCGCTGCGTTTAATTACAGCAGGGCTTGATGAAATATTTTGTCATTGTGCTGCCATAACGCTGCCACCGGGACGACGTCGGTCCTCCCCCCGTAGGGAGCCGCTACTGCTTCTGACAACTTTCCAAGGGGAAAATCTGCACATGTGTCGAAGCACGTTGGCATTTAAGTTATACAAACATGTCCCTGAGGCAGAGCTGCTCTGGAAAAAAGCCCACAGTTTTTTTTTTTCAAACTACAGTGAACTTGACAAAAAGAAGCACTATTTCACTTCAGCATATTGTGTATCTTAGATCTGCCTTCATCATTCAACCAAATCACTACTGGATTCATTTGAAAGATTTTACTGTGCTTGATCTGCAATCATGCCTCTCTCCCTCTGTGTGTGTGTGTGTGTGTGTGTGTGTGTGTGTGTGCTTCCCCTTACCAATCCACCGAAGGAGGAGAGGATCATCCCCACGCGGACCACCACCCGTTCCTCAACGGTTTTCGCTGGGCGCACCTTGAGGTTGTAACTGGAATTGAAGAGCTTCTTCACCAGAGCCTTCTCCACGTCCGAGGCTCCTGGAGGAGGAGAGGGAGAGCGTGTGCTGTGGGTTCAGTCATCGTTTCAAATAAATCCACAAACAATTGCATTGTGTTGTACGTAACGGTGGAGCTGAGTTGGGTTTTAAAGGTGCAATCAGGGATATTTCTGACTTGATTTCTGATTTCTGCTGTGACAAAGATCAGGGAGAGCAGCACTTGAGGCTCAGATGTATTTCTTTCATGTAGTCATGTATTGGCTTATTGACATTTTTTTTTACATTGTGACTAACTTGAACGCGTGTCTTGATTTCTATTAAAGGGCACTGTGGATTGGCATCACTGGGCTGTGGGAACTTGCCCTCATGGTCACCTTGAGGACTTCTGCAACAAGCCTGTCCGGGAAAACTCTGTGGCTCACAAGGCTCTTCTGTCATCCTCAACAAGCGTTGGCTGAAGGATGCGTACCTCACCTTCAGGTACATACATTTAGTTCCATTATGGGAATGTTGTCGTTAAAGGTTCAGGTTGTCTAAAGCCCTTAGTGTCTATAAAGGTGAAGAGCTGGCAAGCGCCTGCAATTCCACTGCCTTTTTCATGCATAACTCTTCTTTTTTTCCCCATCCGATTTTCATGCCCGTGTCGGAAGGTTGGAAGCATTTATAATCGGCAGCTCCGATGACGCGGCATTTATCACGTCTGGCGGAGCCGTGGCCCCCGCAGGATCAGACCTGACAGGAATAAATGACAGCGATCACCTGGCGAGGCACCTCCATTAGCTAGGCAGAGGTGGTGGAGGGAGGCTAGCGTTCAGCCCTTCCCTGGCTCTCTCCTGTACCGGACGTCATGTCTGCCTACATTACGAGGGAGACCAATACAAATGAGGCAAGGCAAGACCACTTTGAAGGAAAGTAGGCGCCACATGAAGGGCGCACACGATGCTGCAGAGTAAAAGTGAAATGAAATTAAGAAGGCAAAGTCAAATGGTCATTTTCATCGAGTTTCCCCTCTCCTGTCCCTCTAAGCAAGGAGAGCAGAAAATGAGAGGAGACAAGAAGGAAGAAGGAAAGGAGAGGAAGAAAGGCAGTCACTACTTTATTGCACTTCGTTTGGATTATTTTTAACTTCACAGGTTTAAAACATCATTTTCTGATTAGCTTGGTAACACGCCAAATGACTACAGATTTGCTGAGCAAATAAAAATGTACTGCAGTGAGTCCCACAGTGAACCACATGATTCATATTATTCGCTTTGACTGAAACGGTTCTTGTCCAGGAACCAGTGGTCAGTTATCAGAGCTAGAGCGTTTCCCCTGTTTCCCTGCCAGTTAATTGGCAATGACTGTTGATGGCTTCACACTGACCAAACCAGATGAGTGGAAAAACTGAATAACATGGCCCGTTTCCATTAAGGCATCACCTATCTGCCCTTTCCTACTTCCTCTGACCTTCCTTCCCTCCTCCCTCCTCCCTCATTCCTTACCTGTACTTGTCTTGGTCAGTTACCGACAATAGCACCGCATCAGCACCGACAATAGACAAATTATTTTGCCCTGCATTGGTTTGTTGATGAGAGCAGTTTAATCCACCATGAGGTTTTATCTCAGAAGGTGACATATGGTTAAATACAGTACAAATGTTTGTTAAATACAATTCAAGACACCAGCTTGTGGTCTGTCTTGAGAGCCTGTAATCAAAGCCTCTCCTATCTCCTCTTCAATCATTAGAACATCCTAATAATATTCCTATAGAGACTAATAGTGTGTATGTGGTACTCGGCAGTGAGTTTATGGTACTTTTTTTTTTTTAATCTCCTATTGAATCATTATAACATTCTTTTGAAATTACTATAATTGTCCTATAGGCACTTAAAGTGGTTTCTATGGTGCTCAAAAAGTAAGTTCATAGTCACTTTACCGCACTTTAATCTTCTCAAGTTTTACTATATAGGATTTGTTGTGATATATATTTTTTTGCTCTATAGTAGCTGCCTGATATTTTATCTTTTTGTATAGTATCCAATCCTTTTAAAATGTGTTATAGGATTACTATAGCGGATGAAATACAAACGCAATATGCGCATATTCACGATTAAAAAGTTACTAACCAAAGTCGGTTTTGCGCACATGGACAGTAATATGTTCCGCTACGCACTGTGGATCATGTGTACCGTCCCTAGAATATTCCTATAGTGACTTACAGTGTGTCTCCGGTTTGACAGTCGTCAAGTGTCTCCGGTATTCCTATAGTAATCCTATGGTATTCCTAGGGATTTATAGTGCGTCTGGTAGTCAACGGTGAGTTTATAATGACCTTATCACACTTTGTGGTATTTGTCATCTCCTGTGGTATCACTACAACATTACTATATGCGGTATTTGCATAGTATCCTTCTAAAACACATATAGGACTAGGAGGGTACATTGTGTGAAGTTGCGTCTTACCTCCCACAGCGCACAGGCTGCACAAGCAACACGACAGCAGGAACACATCCAGGCTCTTCATGGCAGCCCACAAACCCCGAGATCTCTCCTCAAAACAGATCCTCAGTCAGTAAATCCAAGGTTTAAGGCTGTTCTTATTTTGTTGTTTTTTTATTTACCCAGTTCAACTCCTCAGTTTGTTTCAATCTGGACTGTTGTTGTCTGTCAGTCAGGCCAGCCTGGCCAACTGCTGCCTGCTCCAATTACCTCCTGGAGGGGAGGGGAGGGGGGGTCACTGTTTACCCCTCAGACAGTGCGGACCAGGCCCGACTCTGTCCTATGGGGATCAAATGGGGATCTGTGACCTACTGTGCATGTTTGGATTGCCTCCACATGAAAATGTTTGGGAACCCCTCACTTCAAGGATAGAAAGATAGAGATTTTTTTTTAAGGTCTGTTGTGTTTTACAACCCTAATAGATGCAAAGTTTGAGGTCAAAAACAAAGCCAGATTTACAGCAATGTTATCCTTAATAAAATATATTTCTTTACTATTTCTGCAGCTAATCAATAACACAGAAATGGTTGTTTACTTTGAAAAGCAGCTAATAGAATTTAAAGAAACTCACCAAACAACCAAATTTTACCTTAACCTTTTGTGATGGATGATGTTAATTTCCCACCGACTGTGGTGACGTCTCAGCATCTTGCAGAACCATTCAGCGCCGGGCCTGTAATTGTCAAGGTTTTTCCGCTCATTAGCAGAAATGATTCATTCATATGCAGTTAAACTAAATATGCTGCAGACATTTGAATGTCAAGATCAATTCTAGCAAAAAAAAAGAAAAAAAAGGCTCGAGACACTTCCAGATGACGTCCAAGGCAAAGGGGCAGACTTTAACTGAAAATGTTTGTTTAATTAAGCTCATAAAATGTCACTGACAAATTGGGAGGCACTGGCACAACTTCTTATCACCAAATTAAAAGCACAGCAGGACTTGGACTCTGAGGCCCTCCCCTCCTCCTTCCTAAGCAAACAACAATTGAAAAACTGACAAACTCCAGTTACTTTTTGTCAAGTGGCTGATGAAGGCCTCTTAATCTAGATCTCCTATGGCGGTCGCTGACACTGGATCTCTTCATGCCACTCCGCTCTCACACACATTTGCCGGTCGTCCACGCCACAGTAATTTATAATCCTCTGTCAGTGCCACTTGGCCCGCCGCCAATTTAATTACCATAGAAGCTAACTATTAACAGCTAGGAGCCGGTGTCAAGTCGCACATCAAATTGCTGGTCAGAAGGGAGTGTATGAATCTCCTGTTGGCAGCGGCTCAGATTCAGGGATTCCTTCCAGAACGGTTGTAATAGCAGCAGTATTTGATTCAGAACAAAGTATTTCAGGCAGATTAGCTTGATTGTACAGTATGCTGCTTCACTGCCACGGAGTTGTAGATGACACGTAATCAGATTACAGAAAAAGGCAAGTTATGAGTCACTGTCAATACGCGGTAATCAGATTACAGTTAGTTTTGGGAAATTGGGTTGATGCTGGATTCACAAGATGCTAATCAAATCTGTAAATTGAAGTAAATTGGATTTCGAGGGCCAAATAACTCCAACATGATTGAAAGTAATCAGATTATGTTACTTAGATTAAGTATTCTCATGGATTACATTGATTTCAAACTGGCAATCACTGATTGGTAAGATTACATTTTGAAAGAAACCTTGACTATGATATACTAGTGCGTAGACAAGACATCAAAACAGTAAAGAAAACACCCAGGAGACCAGCGCTACAATCATACAAATATATTAGTTTGTTTTATTCAATTATATCCAATAATACGTCTCCCTTGACTTTGTGTAAGTTATTATAGAAATAAATACAGGTCATATTGCAAATGCAGAGACAAGGGGTTTGGAGAGTAGAGTGTTGAGGGGGGAGGGGGGAGAGTAAATATTGGGGAAAGACTTTTATTTTTTTATTTGAAGGTGTCCAGTAAATGATTGGCGCATGCATGCTTGTAGTCCAGTCCGTCTGTGACCTTCTCCTCAGCCCCGGAGCTTAAAACTGCAAGTCCCATGGTTCTCCTCTCCGATTCAGCTCATTTTCCCAAAGTGATCCGTGGATTTTTGATGACCAGCTTTGGATGGCGAGTACAGTAGATGTGTAATTCCACCTTGCCAGCAACAGGGGGAGTTATTACATCCCAACCACATTCGCATGGATATATTTATATATAAAGAGATATATAGATATATTTTTTGCCCCATTTGTTCGTGTACAAAAATAGTAGTCATTGTGGCTTTGATAGCTGGAAGACTGAAGCACTGTTTTTGCATTTGGAAGACAAGGGGGAACGGAAAATTATGGAGATTTTCCTTAAAATCTTTTTTTTCTGGAAGACTTTTATCACAATAACTTGGATCGTCCATGCAGTAAAAAAGGAGGAAGAGCAACAGGGAAAAAAGAAAAAAGAAATCAAAACTCCTTCAAGGATTGATCGCAGAATGACACACACAACGGAATCAGATGCGCTTGTGTGTGTTGTTTTTCAGAGAGACAGACGTTGAGATGAGCAGTCCACGTGCTGCTTGTCAGCCAATTAAAATCCTGTGTTTACAAATCGAAGGTCGGATGTCAGTCAGCCTTTGATTGACAGGCGAGTGCCAAAGGATTCTGGGGGGGGGGTGGGGGTGGGGGCAGACGGAGGGGTCAGGAGGAAGATGTTAAAAAGATGGGAGACCCTTCGCTTCAGTCTTGGCATACTCTCCTCTCTCTTTAGTTTGCATTGTAGATTGAGGTCTAGTGTTGGGTGTCCCGCGTCAGGCGCTGATAGGAGAATAGTCACAGATATGTATTCAAACAGCAACATAAACAGATCAAACCAACGGACACACGTGGACAGACCGACAATGATTCATCAAGGGCATCAGAATAGATCACATCATATTCAGGGGCGGGGGCACAAAAATCCATTTGCATCCACAAAATTCCTCATTTCTTTAGAAGAGTCACAACACTTCCACCGAGAAAGACCCAAAACACAATCCGTACTCTTTAACAAAAATACACTTGGGAAAAAAATAACAATACTTTTTTTTTTTTTTTTTTAGCATAGTTTACAGTGTAAAGCCACCACCAACATAGTGATGGTCCATTACCTTCTTGAGGGTGGGGGGGGGGTTCCCTAGATAACCTCCTGTTTGGAAAGGTCATACCCCATTTAGACACATCTGCGCTGGCTTGGTGCAGGGTGCTGTGTGTGCATTGCAGATGTGCCCAGGGTTTAGGGTGTGCCTTTAAAAACACAGGCTGATTCTATAGTTACTCTCTGTTGGTTAATACTATCGGGGGGGCTCTGGGTTTCCCGTACAAAAGCCCTTTTCCCCCTCTATTTTAAATCAAGCAGCTAAAAAAAAAACAAGAAAATCCATCGGAGGACGGCATCACTCTTTTTGTTGAAGCACGTGAGCCTCTCTTCCTCCCTCTCTCTCTTTTTTCTGTGTTTTCTGCTGCATTGCAGATGTGGTGAAGGGACTCCACCTCAAAGTAACACGCACGCACACACACACACACACACACACACACACACACACACACACACACACACACACACACTTAACAGCAAACCCAGCACATAAACAGGGCAGAAGTGTTAGAAAAATAAAAGCTCTAATAAAACACGCAGTTGGTTTCTATATCAATATTAATCCTTTTTAACACCCTCCCAGATAATGTGGTTGCACCTTGTTAATGGAGTTTATTGCTTTCTGCCCAAGGACTGGTGCTCATTGATTTGGCCTCTGATTTATCCTCTATTCTCTCTCTCTCTCCCTCTCTCTCCATCTAGCTCTTTCCTTGTCTTCTTGGACACACGCGGTGACCATACAGCGATAATCACTCACATTTACAGTAACACTAAATACACATAGACACAAAAAAGCTGGTGGGTGAGATGCAGCGACCGCAAATGCACCGGCGCACACACACACACACACACACACACACACACACACCGTGTGCCTCCAGGTTAAAGGGAAGTCGTGTTAGCAAGAGGGAGAGGAAGTGAAACTTCAAAGGGAGGCTGTGGGGGCACGAGTTAGTTACACTATGTGACACATCATGCCTCTCCCTCTCTCTCTCCCCCTTTCTCTCCCTTTCTCTCGCTCTCCTTCACAACCCCAGACGACCCACTCTGCAGTTCTAATTCGCTCAGTAAGCAGGGAGGGCCCTGACTCGGGAGAAATGGGAGGGAAGGGGGTCCCCGGGGAGAGACACAGGCAAAGTGTGTGTGATGCGTAGCGTGCACCTGCATCAGATATCCATCGTTTAACCCCCCGTTCAACACCACATGCACGCACCTCTCCCATCCTTTTTATGCATTCCCAAAGAAACGGCGACGCCCGGCACTTGCAAGGGGCCATATTTAACATTTAGAGCTGAATCTAGAGGCATTTATCAGGGAGTTAAAAGCAGTAAATTCAGCCACGGGGGTTTCACTGATCAAACATGTGCTCAGATAGACGGCCGGCAGAGATAAATGGCGAAGCTTTTACACCCTGTAATTCACACGGAGCCATTTGAAGTGAAACCTCAAGGCTGGAGAGCAGACGGGCTCCAACAGATAAAGCTGATGTCAGACTTCATGAAAGACTCAGATCGTGGTAAAAAAAAAAAACGGGAGACTGCGAGCACTGCAACGCAAACGCATGGGCACACACGGGTCGGACAGAAAGGCCCACGCAACACACACACACACACACACACACACACACACACACACACACACGCAAAGTTTTCACGCACAATAAACACTTTTGTAATTCAACTTTCTGCAAACTGTGAACTGTGAACTCTGCAAACACTGCAAACGGGAGTGGGACACACATTTTAACACACATTTGAACAAAAAACAAAACATATCCGTTACAGTAAGTAAAGTAAGTAAAATGCAGTAATCAGATTACAGAAAAATAGGTCAGTATTTGTCAGTTTACTCAAAACAACAAAGTAAAAAGGCTTCACACATCTCAATATGAGGGTCGATACTGGTTGCATGTGATGATGATGATGATGAAACTACAGAAATAACAGTCTGCAAACAGGAATAAATTGCTCATTCATCTGCATATTCCATAAGAGATGACGTGATGAGGCTTGAGGATGACCTTACTAACTTCGTCGAAGCGTCGCTGGAGAGCATCTCGCTTCTGAACACATGAATTCACTGTTGACTTGAAGCCGGTTCGCCCAGACATGGAAAAGGGGCCTCGTCGTCAGTTTGCGAAACAAGAACGCACTTGAGTTCGCGTCCTGTTGTCTGCCGCCTCATGTGCTCCCACGTTGTGCATTTGTACAGCAGAAAATAACCTTGCACTCCTGATGACGCTAGTCTATGGTTGTGCGTATGCTCATTGCCTATAGCTAATAAAGGTATAGCAGGCCGACTCTGTTTGACTGCTAACGTGGTCAGTCTCACGGACGCTGTTAAAACGACAACTAACATTTTTAGCCCTTGACTCTCTTGGCCTTTTTCCCTTTCAGAGTCCCGAGTACCGGAAAAACAAAATAGAAAAATGACACGCACCTAGAAAATATTGCAACGTAGATTTCCCAGCCCTTGAAAATAGTTGTGTCGCAAAAAAATGCATGGCTATATCCAGTTTCTGGATTCAGAAGTTTTCATTAGAAGTAACAGAGCAGCCCGTCGGGGGGCCGCTGGACCAACACAGAGATCCGAACATGATGAATCATTCTTAATTCAATGAGTCTCCCTCATTTCTCGAGTATTCTTCCTCCTTCCTTTCACCCCTTTCCTTTCCTTTCTGTCTTTGCTTTCTCTCACCCTCGCTCCTTTCCTTCCTTCCATCCTTCTCACACACAGCATTCCTACCACGGCCTCCACTCCTTCTTTCCTCCCGCACTCCCTCCTTTCCTTCCTCTCGCTCTGCCTTCCTTCCCTCTTTCCTTCCCTTTCTTCCTTCTTCTCACACACCCTCCTTTTCTTCCTTCCTTCCTTGCTTCCCACACTACATTCCTACCACGCCCTCTTCTTTCCTTTCCTTCCTCTCACTCTGCCTTCCTTCCTCAAACACTACAAATCCTACCACGGCCTCCATTTCTTTCTTTCCTTTGCTTCCTCCCACACGCCCTCCTTTCCTTCCTCTCACTCTGCTTTCCTTCCTTCCTTCCTTCCCACCTGGCACCTAGCACCACAGTAAACCCATTTGGTCTCTGGTTCTACTCGGTAAAGCAGAAGTAAAGTCTCGGCTGCAGCTCCCAGGTGGAGGATTACGTTGCTCAGCGGGTCGTGTTGTGGACGGGTTATCGACTATTATTATTTACAACCGCAGGTTACAGGGGAGCAAAGGATTACGCATGGAAAGAGCAGAGAGTGTGTGTGTGTGTGTGTGTGTGTGTGAGCGGTGAATCCTCATGATCATAACACTCCCTCTTACTCTCCCTCGTTTTCTCTTCACCGCTCATTTTCCTCCTTTTTCTCTCTATAAGTAGTTCTCTTTCTTTTCTCCCCCTCTGTTCGTTCCCTCCCTTTCATCAATCTCTCCCGTAGCTCCCGAGCACACGGGACTCCCCCTTTCCCCGCGATACATAAACATTAGGCAGAAACAATTACCTGCCCCGGCATATTGCGCCGAGGAAGTTTGATATGAAAAATGATTGCTTTTCGTGTTGAACGGAAAGAACAAACGGAAGCGCAGGCAGCGGTCCGCCGGAGGAGGGGGCCGAAATAATGAGGAAAACGCCTTGTTATTTTCTTTACCTTGACAGATCTACCGCATAAACACAGGAAAGAACAATACTTCAAGATTTAACACAACCGTCCTCTCAGTTTTAGAGTAATTACATCATTCTCATTACTCACTACTTCTATCAGGACTTTGTTTATGTATCACTTTGGTTTGTTATCGCTGCTCCGAACCCCAAAAAAAAAAATGCATCGTTTTATTGGTCGTAAACCGATGAATTATCGATGACCGCGACAGAGACGGATGTGGAACGGCGAGCAAAGGAAGGCGGCGGCTTCCGTCGCTTATGAAACCAAAGACGTGTGATCCAGATTTGTAGAGGTTTGGTGCACACGACGAGGCTTCAAATGAACATGAATCTGTCAGCCGGGCAGAAATAATAATAATAATAAAAAAAAAGAAATACTAACGCCGCAATTACTCCAGTGGGAGCTGCTCGGTGGCCCGACAGCACAGGACTGCGGTTGTACCGGGCAGCTCCCAGGTGTGAATGTGTTACTGTAGTGATTTATGTGAAGCAAGGTGTTGCTGAAAAAACAACAACAGTGCTAAGTCAGCCTAGCCTGGGTAAATAAAGATTAAAAAAAAAAAAAAAATAGTCCACATACACCAAATCCATAGAAATCCATGATGGTAATACAGTACGTATTTCCCTGGCTTGAGGACCTTTGAAAAGTGATGGGGTGGCACGGGAATCTGCAGACTCCTGGAAAAGTGCTTTCACAAACACAAATCATAGTTTGTACTTTCTTACATGGTGGTAGACACGCTTAAGAGGCATCAAACAAACAAACAAACAAACAAACAATCTGCAGAGTTTCACTGTGTTTTTCTGCAGATTCTCCAGACAAAAGTACCACGTAAAATGAAGATAGGTCTGCAGATTCCTTGGGGGGGGTGGTTGGGGTGGGGGTGGGGGTGGGGTGCTGTGCAATGCATGGCTGGCCACAGTGAGAAAGGCTATTGCAGTGCAATCACCAGCTACACAGTCAGGCTCTATCAGTACCTCATCTCACTGATGATATCCTCATCATCTCTCAAAACCTGCACACAGTCGCTGCTGTGTGTCGGCTTGTGTGTGTGTGTGTTAATGGATGTGTGTGTGTGTGTGTGTGTTAAAGTGTATGTGCACGTGTGTGATTTTTTTTTGTGTGTTGTCCGTTCATGGATAAAGTGTGTGTATTTGTACACACGTCTGCATACAGTGTACACACTTCTACATGTGTGTGTAAATGTCAATGTAATAATGAGAGTGAGAGTGTGTGTGTGTGTGTGTGTGGTTATGCGGGGCGTCGGGGGAGCGCTTGGCCTCTCGTTTAAGGGTCGAAAGATTGTGATCAGCCCCAGACTCCATTAACAGAGCCAGAGGACGGGAGGGGTTTTCTTGTGCCTCCGAGTGGAAAATTGAGTCCATGTCACAAACTAATCAAATCGCACCAAAGGTGAATGGAAAGCAGAGGAGAAGAGGGAGAGGGGAGGGAACACACACACACCCACACACACACACACACACACACACACACACACACACACACACACGCAGGCCAGTATCCAGGCCATCTCGCAAAGTCGCTGACACACACAGAAGATGTGGGCTTAGCAGATGGTTGCAGAACAGAAGACCCGTAAGCGTCTCTATGACGACCTCGCATTAGCATGGAACCCTTTGGGGAGATAAGAACACAACCCTTTAGTAAAGTACTTTGCTGCGGGGGGGGGGGGGACGCATTTGACCGCTGCACCCGTTGGTGGTAAAACCAGGAAGACTTGCGTGGTTATTTTGGTTGATCGGGAGGATGCTGCTGCTGCTGCTGATGACGAGAAGGCGCGTGGGACTTCCTTTCCGGCGTGGCTAGGGGTGTGACGCGCTGCGGTGCATGCTAGGCGACGCCCTGCTGCTGCTCACCTCTCCGTGGAGTTATTGCTGTTATATCCCAGGCTCTGATATTCTCAGAGAGTGTTAAATAATAAGGAAGGTGGAGGGCGGGCTGCTGTGGATGGGGGGTGAAGGGGGGGGGGGTGATGGTTAGGACACGAGGTCTGTGAAGTTAAAAGGGGCTTCCCACTGGCTAGCTTGTAAGGGTGGGCGGAGCAAAGCCGCCTATCGGAGCAATGAGTGCGTTCGTTTTGAGGCTAGCCACCCGGCTCAGTCTCTCTGCTGGCTACACCCCCACTGGTCCCGTGCGGTCATGTGACCGGCTCCTGCCTGGTAAAATACATGCACCCGTTGCTCGGAAAGCTCCGCTCTGCCCATCCCTACCCGTTTTCTCCAACTTTACACCAGTGCATTGTGGTACGTAGAGTTCTTTTAGGGTCAGCAGCTGTGGTAGCCCAAACGACCCTGTTCAGGTGCCCGCTGGTGCCCAGGGTCCCCTCCCCCTCTGCCCCCCCCCCCCGCCCTGTGTCTCTGAGCGCTAGGAGGTCGAGGTTTTGGCTTTGGATGGACGGTCTTTCTTGCCGTTCTGGAGCACAGGCGAGTCGCTGGAGGTCTTGGGCGTTTTCCTGGGCGGACTCTGTTCGGCCACGTCGTGCAGCGAGGGCTCCCTGTACATGGCCACTGGGGAGGAAGAGGCAGAGAGTTAAGGCTGTGAGGGGATGAATAAAAGATATCAGTAAGACCTGACTGGCATTGTGGGAGAAAAGTCACCATTCATTTTCCTGTTAATGAATGGAAAACAAATTCTGAAGAACAATCAGCTACATGAATTTAACCAGGATATAAACCTTAACCCACAAAACAGATCAATAGAATAAAAGTAAGTTCAGTCAGTAAAGGGAATAGAATCTCTGATGATGATGAAAAAATTGAAAAAATGAGTGCCCAGAGCAAAAACCTGCATAAACCTCGCAGAAAAGAAGAAATAGAAACGCGAGGTCTCACTGAAACTCAAAGGGCAGCTGAGGCGAGCCATTGTTCAGAGTTCCCCCGAGGTCGCCAGTACCTTCAATGAGTTTGGGCAGGAAGTGCGCGGCTCCCTTGGTCTTCTTCACCCGGTTCCCCTTCATGACCTGTCCGTCCCGGTTGATGCCGATGTACCAGGCCCGGCCCGACTGGGTTTGCCGGTACAGGATGGACGAGTAGGTCACGTAGTAGTTCTCGAACACACACTCCTTGAACTTACACTCCGGCGTGAAGTGTTCCTGCATGCATAAATACACAAAGCGGGACACACACACACACACACACACACAGACACACACCAGGTCAGTGGAGAAGAATAACAGATTTGGAGTGTCTACCATTTTTTATTTCTTCTATTATTTATATATTTACTCTCCAATTCCACTGGCTCAGCTGGGAATTGGAGGAAATGGGCCCCACATTTCATAGTGACAGGGTTACAGGAGCATCTGTGGCTGCATCAACAAACTGCACGCACACACACACACACACACACACACACACACACACACACTCATTCATACACACCGACGAACCCACCAACAAGCCCCCTTCACACATGCACGCGCGCGTATTTGCTACACAGACAAAGTGGTTTGCGAGCTGGGATGCCATAATTCAGCCGGTTCGGTTTTCCTGTAACAAACAACAATCAACCGAATCCTTCACCCCCTCTGTAGTTTAACGACCCCGCCGCCGGCCTTCAGCCCGCTCAGAACACACACACACACACACACACACACACACACACACACACACACACACACACACACACACACACACACACACACACACACACACACACACACACACACACACACACACACACACACACACACAACTCTGCATTAGACAATACGTCAATACCGGGACACCCCCCCCCCTCCCATTCCCCCCCCCTCCTCTATTTCTCACACATTCCCTCTCTCGTTATTGCTCTCACATATTCCCTCTCTATCTCATATTCTCTCTCTTCATCCCTCCGTTCCCTCCATCCCTCCGTCATTTGGTAACCTTGTCGAGGAACAAACCAATTTGCAGGATTGATTTGGAGCCTTGATGTGACTGGTGAGCAGAAAAGGCCTGAATAAGGACTTTACTCTCTCTCTCTCATTCATTTCCCCCCCCTCTCACCCACTCTCCTCCCCGTTTCCTTCCTCGTGTCTCCTCCCACTCCCCCCCCCCCCCCCCCCCGCCAGACTGTGCATCTGCCGCCACGGGAACGCAGTCGTAACACCTGCCTATACCCATTGTAACACACACACACACACGCACGAGCTAATTACATTGACTCTATCGCCCGTTCTTTAATTACACATCCATTCACCTGGGCAGCCGTTCACCCCCCCCCCCCCATATTAACTTGGCTCTGATAGCATAAAGGTCCAGAGTCTGTCGGAAGGTGTGATCAGATTGCTATCATTAACTGTGTTTGCACTGCAGTCTGGCCCATCTCATCATCTGTGCAGCGTGTGCGTGTGTGTGTGTGTGTGTGTGTGTGTGTGTGTGTGTGTGTGTCGGAGAGGGACTTAAAGGGATTAAAGCCTGCTTTATTCTGTTTCCAATTCTGCCCGCTCACCGGCGTACACACCCCAGATAGACATGCTCAAGTTCATTAATTGATTCATTAAGTGAATTAAATTAGATCTCCTCGTATGAATAATGGGTGGGGGGGGGTGGGTGAGGGTGAGAGTGTATGTAAATGTGTGTAAAAGTGTGTGTGTGTGTGTGTGTGAGAGTGTGTCTAGTGAGACTACATCATTACCAGTCCTCGGGGGAGATGAACCTTCGAGCAAAGCGGGTCCCCACAGCTCTTCTCAATTAGCTCGCACTGGAGACCACCAGTCTCTTGTGTGTGTGTGTGTGTGTGTGTGTGTGTGTGTGTGTTTAAGAATGACTTATGAGAATTGGTCCTACTCTTCCATGTATGAATAGAAGGACACATTTGAATTTGGATAATAATGATAACTATATATGAAGAGTTGCATCTTTCACTTTTTAATATTGAATTTTGGTGTTTAAAATGTTGTATAAATACTTTGTTGATAATTTTATTTCCCAGTCTTCCAGAAAGATGTAAAAGGGGGGTGGGGGGTGGGGGGGGGGGGGGGGTATGCCAAGTGGAAATGTGTTTTGTCATGTAATATGTATCACATCACCTTATAGCCACCACCTGTTGAGCTGCTTATAGGGGCCAGTGTGATGCTGTGTGTATTTAGTAGCTGCTTCTAGGAGCCAATGGGTATTCAGTGACTGTCTATAGGATGAGTGTGTCTGTAAACAGTGCGAATATATTAACCCATCACATTAAATGGCAGAGTACCTTCAGGGTATCAAACAGCTGCTGACGGCACAGCCTGACACTTAACCCACTGGGTGATTTCTGCCATTTCCCCAGTCGTCATCTGACCTAAGTGTTCGCACTACTGACAATAATAAAATACAACATAGGCATCCTGGTGCATTGCAAGCATCTGCTTATCTCATTAAGCTACAACCATGTGATGTAACACTTTATATAACACCGGTAGCGCCGCCAGAAGCAATTAAGCACAAGAAGATGGTCAAGTACGTCTGCGTTCACAAATTATACACGGTGACGTAGCGGGGAATGAAATATAACCTCCAGTCAGCGGTCAGCACAACGTCACATCACAAGCTGGGAGGAAGTGACTTGTGAAAACTCTCCAGCTTTAGTTGTTTTTTTTACTGACCAAAAGCAATATCCTGTGGTCTGAACTTCAGGTACAATAACCAATGTTCCCTCTGAGACGCGGGGTGTCTAATCCTGTGCCATGCAGGTTTCCATTCCAGCCAATCAGCTGGTATTGTGTTTGGCTGGAGGGGACACTGACAATGACCACAATAATCTGTATCATACAGAATAAAATACCGTCCCTCCGGCCCTACTGAAGACAGATTGGACCCGACTGTCCTGAGGCAAGTCGCTTGGCCGTAACTCAGATCAGTATCACATCGGAGCTGCCGTCTAATCTGATGCTGTAAATGTCCACATATCCGGAGAATGAATAACCCAGCAGGCCGTGATGGATTCAAACCCCAAACCAGGAGGGGAGGGGAGGAGGGGCAAGACATTTCTCCAGCCAGAAAGGCTTTTTGTTGCTTTTTGCACCACGAGAGACTTAAGTGTCCATTGTTCTTGCATGCATGCACGCAGACACTTTTGCACAACACAAACACACACACACATACCGACATGCTGGTAGTTAGTGATTCATTGCAATTTGCATGTCACACATATTGCTTTATGTTATTTATTAAAAGCCTTCTTTTAACTTGATGATTGATTTATTTTATTTTTTGACAATTTTGAATCCAAAAAAAAATTGTCTGCAGATGTAACCGTCCAAGGCAACGTTTCTGAAAATCACAATGTAATATCCTGCTACTTTCTATTGAAGTATACTAGGCTAAAAAATTATACAATTTCAAGGATGTAACACTGTGTCAAACTGCGCAAAAAATCAAGACACTAGTGAAATAGTTCAATAGATGGGGAAATGACTGAATAGGTCCATGTAAGAAATTATTTCTTCCCTTTTGATTTGGCCATGAGCCAACTACCTGTGCCTAGTCACACAGAAGCACACACACACACGCACACATACACACCCCAACACACACACACAGATTGCATCAACTCAGCGTGCCATCAGCAATGCTGCTTAATGGGATAACACACTATTAAGCAGAGCTATAATTCACAGCCATTTAATGAGACACATTTTTCACAGAACAAACACAGGGGACAGAGGTACACTGATCCATGGAGCTACTCCGACTAGACTTTAGCCTCATTCAGGGTGATTTCAGACTGATGTTGCCGACGGATCATTTTTTTCTCCAGCAAAAAAGGGTCAAATGTAGTGTCCGCTATGTACCTGGGAAGAGTTGACTTCCTCACACCTAACCATACAAAGACACTGTCCACTGAAAGAAATTGTGAAAAGTGTCTGTCGCCGGAGTCTAATTATCCGTTTCTCTCTTCTGAATCTTCAATGTCACCGGTGCAGTTCCACCTGCGTCCAGCAGGGGCTGCTCCAAACACACAGGCGGCCCGAGGCTTGTGTCACTGTTGCTGCTGATGCACCCAAATTAACTCATGTCAACTTGCGTCTCCATAATACTCTCCCCAAAGGGCCTCTTTTAGCAGGCTAAAAATCACTCATGTATGAGAACAGGCACAAAGCCACACAAGGATTTCTTTCTTTGCTTTGTTTTTTTGTTTTTTTTTGCACCTAACTCCATCTTGTACATTAAGCAGATTTTGGCTGAAACATCCCTTCATGCTGCATTACGTAAATTGTGAAGTAGGGAGGGATGCAGGAAAGCGAGAGAGAGAGATGAAATAGTGCCCAGCTAGCATTTGCTGTGCAGGAAGAGGTCAAGTTCAACGTCAAATGAGAAAAAAAAAAAAACTTCACAGGATGATATTATGGCAGAGTAGAAATTCATATTAAAACAGCTTTGGAAACAGTTTGACTTCAGAAAGATGTTTAAGCCCCGCTTTCACAAGACGATGCAGGTAGCAGCTTTGACGACTACAGACGTCGTCTCAACTTTCTTTTTGGTGAGTTTTCAACATTGGTGCAGACCATCTTAGAAGCAGCAAGTTTGTGAACCCCCTTGTGCAATTACACAAATTTGGAGTTCTTACCATGTAATCCTTATTTAAACAAAATGAGCCTTTTCAGTGAGCGTCAGTCTGGGGAAGGCTAGTCAGATCAAAGTCAGATCAAAAAGATTTGGGCTCCATCAGTCCACTGAGACAAATAAACATTAGGGAGCATTTAACATGACAGTAACTCAGCAGGAGAAAGAGAGACGAAGAACGTGGAAACGATATGAAGAGGACAAGAGGGGAAACGTTGAGATGCAGAGAGTAAAAACACAGGAAGAGATACTGAGATTTGCCTACATGCAAACCAAATCAAGTCAGCGTCAACAAAGCTCATCCCTGCCCGACCACCTTCTGACAAATTACCCCAATCTTCCCAGGCCATGCTGCTGTTGTGTACTGGTTTTTAGAGGAGAGTGTGTGTGTGTGTGCGGGTGGGTGTGTGTACATCCACTCATGCGTGTCTGCTGTTGTGACAGAGAGACATGACGGATCCCTCTTACATCAGTGGGAGGCCACCCGGCGCCAGGTGACATGCACACACACACACACACACACACACACACACACACACACACACACACACACAGGCACACACACACGCCACATCAGGAGTGACGGATGGACTGGTTCCCTCCCTCATCACTCACTCCCACGGACGGAGGAGAGCGGAGAGAGAGAGAGAGAGGCAGGGGAAAAGAGGGAGGATGAAATGAGAGAAAAGAGGACGGCGAGGGGGAATTACTAAAATAAAATGGTAGAATGAAGAGAAAACGAGGACACGAGAGATGAAGAAGTCGACGGAGTGAACAAGAGAGGGAGATCATCTGACGGGGGGGGAAAAGCACTGAGGGGCTATTCGCTTGTAATGACACACACACACACACACACACACACACACGCACCCTTGTCTCATTTCGATTCGTTGACACCTAAAGACATTATTCAGCCCCGTGCCCAGGCGTACAGCTGACATTAACCATTGAGCCTCCCATGCAGCCAGCTGGAGAATTGATCCCATGTAAGACCTCTGTGAAAAGTCAATAGGCATTAGCGCAGAAAGAAAAAAAAAAAAGAAAAAAAAAAGCTGGATTAGGCCTTTGATTGGACACGCGACGCGGCGACGCAACCGAGCGCGAACAACTTAAAACGGCTTACGAGCTGCGATCGGCCAAGCACGGGTTAATCCCGGAGCGCCACGTCCCCGGAGACTTATCGACCCCGTCCCGGAGGACAAATGTATTTCACACCGTCGATAGGGCGCACGTATGTGTGTGTGTGTGTGTGTGTGCGCGCGTCTGTCTTCTTCGGGTGTTTATAGAAGACCGGGGGAAACAAATGAGATGCTATTGCCGCAGCATCCCGCGCCTTTCGGATTAGACGGCACGTTTGCAGTTCTACATGCCGGATAACGAGCGGCGGCCTTTCCGGTCACAGTTTGCCGCTGGCCCGAAAAGCACGCTGGGAACAGTAGGCTGGCCTAGTTTGAAAGTTTCAAGTAGTCAGTGTTTCCCCCAGAAATGTATTCTTGGCAGGGTGCGAAAGCTTCTGACAACAGCACTGGGACACTAAAACCCTCCAGTGAAACCCAGAAACTGAGATTCTTTTAGGTGGGTTAGCGGCTCCGTAAGACGGGGTGACCCACTACACCTATCGAATGGTGAAACGTTAAGCCGGGATGAATTGAATTAGAAAAACACGATAGGGCGATTGAATTATGTTTTACGGACTGTTTTTATGTAGCTGCGGTCGGGGAGGAACTTCCATCATCGGCAATGACTGACCGATACCCGATATTTAATAAAAGGCCAATAACCTGAGTTAAAGAGGCCATCCTTCAGCGGGACAAGTGAAGGATGGCCTCTTTATCACGTTATTGCATTCGTGTCTGAGGTCTATCTCAATTGATACACGCTGGATTAAAATAAAGCCACAGTAGATCATCCTGACAAGGTCAAATTTGTCCCGATAATTTCCCCGGCGCTCTCCGGTTGCATCGGGATAAAGTGCACGCCGTGATTCAAGCTCAAGTTCAAGTCTGTCAAGTCTCCTCGGCCGACCGGTCTCGTCAGCTCACATCTTATTCCCCCTCCCCCCCGCCGTCCTCCCACTCCTGTCTCTCCATATCGCCAGCCAATAAAAAAGAAAACGCCATAAAAATAACAATCTGAAAAAAAAAAAAAAGAAAAAGAAAAAAAAAAAAGTTAAAAGGATAGCTCAGGTTTTAAAACATTTAGTGGATTGATCATGAATGGAGAGCTGCTTTCATTCATCCAAAAAGGCGATTGCTTCAGTGGTTTTTGCGACGCTGGAGGCAGAGGTTGTTAGCGTTTGCGACGCGGCACAGCAAATCAGCTTTTATGGCCCCCGAGAAGATATTTTGTGGATCGTATCTGCAAAATGGTGTATGATGCACTTAAAGGGGGTGAGAAGGGGGCTACAGCTTGTTCAGTGTTGCTGTGCTGTGAGGCAAAGTTTGGGGGAAAATAACACAATACGATTTGAGGGTGTTATGGGTAATATTGAGCAGATTAAGTCTTCAGTGGTGAGGCTTCGGCTCGGGTTTTACCTCCCCTTTCATAAAGGAGCTATGAAATGTTTACCTGCAGATGCGCCACCGGGCCTATTATCACCTGGAGGACAAGCCGATAAACGTTAAGAACACAGCGAGGTTAGCCAACAAACGCTTGTTTGCTAACTGGGCCGATTATTATCTGAACAAATGAGCTTCAGAAACAACATTAATTAAGGACAAACCGCTGAGGAGGCATCACAGGAGCTCACATCTTATAAAGCAGGTTTGATCTATTAATTGAGCCGTTAATTAATCCGTTCATGGACCACATAGATCATGTCATGCTTGCGTCAGTATGTCTGGATTTCTGCAATCACGCAACCGGAGCGCTTTCAAATTCTATCTATAAGCCACAATGCAATCACTCAACATTTAAACATGTTCAAAAGTAGACAGGCTTTTTCAAAATAAAATGGTTTTCTGGTTGACCTGCATTACAACTTAAGTAAGTAAGTAAACACTGTTAATTTCAGTTAGGGTTGTTCATTTCTGATTTGAAGAATTACAGTAAACCAATGCACTCTAAAAAAGGATGTGTCAGTTTCAGCACATCTGTGAGTCTAGCACAAATTCACTGCAAAAGAAATGAAGATAAGCAAGGGGATTTTATTTTGTATCCCGACTCATCAGGCCTATTTTAAGACATTTTTGGTCAAATTGTTTCATTGCACTGGCAGATCATTTTACTGGCTTTCAGGCTAATGGAGCTTCAAGTCATTTGCTTCAAACGGGGGAAATTGTCTTGAAATTGTGAGATTTAAAAAATGTTAATATTATTCAGGAGCAGAACATTATTCAGGAATATTATTCAGAACAGAATATGATAGAAGAGACACCGCCACCTGCTCACGCTGCGTCATCACGGTGAGACGCCATGGCCTTCCAATGGAGTACAGGACTGCAACAAGACTTGCAATCCCAATTAACGTACTGAAATCTGAATCTGTTTTATGTGAACAATAAACGCTGTAACACGGGGAAACAATAAGTCATGTTGCTTTCCAGTACTCATAGTGTATGAATGCACCACCAGTCATTTTTCTATTATTTTCTATTACCTTCTTAATAATATATATTGTTTTTAAAAATAAACCCAATGCCTTGTTTTGTGATTATTTCTTGAATGAAGTAAAGTGAAGTTGTGGGATGTGATGAAGCCACGGGACTCCCACCTCAGCATGAATCAAACGGGCTTCCTAACAACCTCAGCCGTCACTTTGTCCTTTCTACCGCCTTTCCCCGTCTGACTTCCCCTCTCTCATCCCCTTGCTGCTGACCGAGGCAGGGGGACGTTTTTAGCAGTCGCAATTCAGACGGGGAAAGAGAGAGGGGGGGGTCCTCATCTGTGCCGGCGCTCCGGCATGTAGAGGGGACGCCCCGAGGACTGCTGGAGCTCCACCAGGGGCTGGTACTCTCGCAGCCACCAGAAAACACACCGTGCACGTGCACACCGGTACACACACACACACACATAGAAACAGTCACACACATAGGCAAAGGCAGGGATCGTGCACGCAAACACACAATCTCATGGTTACAGCATGTACACATTTACAGCCTGCACAAACACACGTGTACTGGTCGTGCTATCTGAATGAACACCAAGTACACACATGCACAGAACCCGGTGACACACACACACACACAAAGACATGCATAAAACACGCTGAACCAGAAAGACACACACACACACACACACTGTAATGAGAACAGCTGGAGAGGGTGCAGGCGGGTGCACAAGGGGGAAGGAGGAGGGAGGAAGGGAGGGATGTCCTCTGCTTCTCACCTTGACTGCCAGGCCCTCACTGTGCATTTGGGGATTTTCCAAAGGGAACCAGAGCTAACCTGCCTTACCTTTTCATCTCTTTCTCTCTCCCTCTCTCTCTCTCTCTCTCTCTCTTACTCTGAGTCTTCCTCCATCCTTCCTCTCTCTCTCTCTCTCTCTGTCTCTCTCTCATATCTCTTAGTTTCTCTCCCGGTCACTCTCCTTCCTCGAGGCCATGTGTGTCTGCAAGCTTTTTTCTTTTTGCCACATCAGGAGGGAGCGAGGGAGAAAGGTGAGGGTGGGCAGAGAGAGAGAGAGAGAGGGGAGAGAGAGAGAGAGAAAGAAAGAGAGAGGGGGAGAGAGAAACGAAGGAAAGCAGAGGAAAGGAAAAGAGAGGAGAGTGCTGACTCAATGAAAAAGAGACAAGCGGTTTCTGATTCGATGAGGGGGGTGTGGAAGGTCAGAGGAGAGGCGTTGAGGGGAGGGTGCCTATAGGTGTGTGTTTGTGTGTGTGTGTGTGTGTGTGCAGTGTGGTCTTCTCAGGTCACAAGAGGAGTTTATTGAAGGGTTTGTTGAGGTTATTGACTAATTGCCAGCTTGCCAGCTGTCAGGCATGTGTGTGTGTGTGTGTGTGTGTGTGTGTGTGTGTGTGTAAAGTGAGCACAGTTTGCCACTCCTCACCTCACTTCCAAAAAACCACTAACAATTCTTTAATACTAAAAGGTCAGTCTGCTAACTTTGGATAATGCTAGTCATCTACTATCACTCAACACAGTGTATGCTAAAGTGTGAGCATGGGGCCGACTAGCACCACTCAACACGGTGTTATGTGTACCTGCATCCCTGGACGGCTCCTGTGACCTACTCTGAACAGCAGCACTGCACTACACTGTGTGAACTATATACCCCTTTCTCTATGCAAATGCACGCACGTACACGCACGCACGCGCACACACACACACGCCAGTCCTCCAAAAGGGAAGGGAACAGGCGTGTTACAGTGCGCAGCGTGTGATGGATGTGGTAACTCTCTGAATCACAAAAGACCATCCATCCCAATTAACTAGTTTTGTAAGACGTGGCAGCAAAATGACACCGCATGAAGCGCAGCTCTCGTAATAGGATTCACCGACTGTACGGTGGAAGCGGGTGCGCCCGTGTATATCGTCCTATAGATTTTGCATGTGGAACTGATGTGTGTGTGTGTATGTGTGTGTGTGTGTGTGTGTTTATGGATCGTGGGAGCTGATCGGGATGCGGAGCGGGGCGGGCCGTAACTCTTGTCGCGGTGCAGCGGTGCTAGGAGACACGTTTAGGAGGATGCGGAATACTTCCTCACATGACCTCCTCCTCCTCTTCCTCCTCCTCCTCGATCCCTCCCCCCCCCCCCCTCCTTTTCCCCCTGCCGGGTTTGCCACGTGATCGGAGGCGATCCCTATCTAGCGCCACCCGGTGTGCCTCCCTGCATCTCAATAGGAGTCCCAGTGGGGCCCCCGGTGGGGAGCTGAGAGGAGGCCGCGAAACAGGCGCAGAGAACGGGGAGGGGAGGGGGGAGGGAACGGACAAGGGAGGAGGCGGGCAGGCAGAGTAAGTGGGGTAAGCGATGAAAGACGAGGGAGCAGAGGAGAGGACGGAGAAAGAACGTGAGGAGAGGGAGAAGCAGGGGGGGGGGGGGGGGGGAAGGAGGGAGAGGAGTGGAAGGCAATCAGGGGGGAGATGAACTTGATCACAGGGATGTTTGTAAGGACCCCGACCTTTGCTTGTAATTGTGGTGATCTAGGAGGCCCGAGCATCGTCTACTGTTGCACTGTGGATAAACGCATCAACTAAATGTCTCAAATGTAGGATTGCAAGTTCTCTTCAGGTAGTGCAACTTCCCAACCAAACACATATAATGTACAGTAAAGTACTAGCTGCAGTTGTCTCTCTGAAATTGTGTGTGAAAGGAGAAAAATGGCCTTCATTTCTGCACCACCCCTCCTCCGCCTCCTCCCCACTAATAATTCCCAGTATTGGGTCGCTGGTGGAGCTGGATCAGTTTATCCTTTATCCCACAATGTCATCTGGCAGACTAAACTTTTACTTTGCACAACTTTTTCCTCTCTCTGTCGGGGGGGGAGTTTGGCCGGCTCCGGTCCCGGGTACCGGAGTCCGGCCCAATTATGTCTGCCTGCCTCTGTCAGATTGTTTATACCTGGCTGAACATATGTGTGTTTGTGGGGATGTGGAGGGTGGCTAAATTGCACTGGGGGAATGTGTGTGTGTGTGTGTGTGTGTGTGTGTGTGTGTGTGTGTGTGTGTGTGTGTGTGTGTGTGTGCGCGCGTGCGTGTCTTTGACTACTTCTCATAACACCCCCCCCCCCGCCCCTCCACACACCATCCATCCTTTCCCTCCCTCTACCCGGGAGGCTTTTCCAGAGCGCCCGGCTAATAAAGTGGGCCAGGTCTGCGGCTGAGCACTATTTTTATCAGAAAGCAATTTTCAGGAGGTGCCCACAGGTAAGCGGGTCCCAGCGCTTCAGACAATGGAGCCGTGACAAGGAGTTTCCCCCCCGCCATTAACCTCTGCTGAGCAGCTCCCGGAGGACCCTGGGACCCCCGGACCACTGCACCGCCACTGCAGAGACCTGCTGCAAGCTACGCCTCCTTCACTCCCACAGATGAAAGGGCAGGGAAACAGAGGGGGGGGGGGGGGTCATTTACTAATATCATTTACCAGCAAAACTCCCAAACCTGCTTATATATATATATATATATATACGCCTAGATTTGTTCAATGTGATAAATGATTACATGTAGGTCACCAAACTAGAGGGAACATTGGTCCTGAAGGCTCCCCTGATGTGATGAGGCTTGCTCAGGCGAAGGTATGGCACATGCCCACACCTTGTTATATAAAACTGACACCCCTTGGGGAGACGGGGTGGGGTTGGGGAGGGGAGTAAGACATGATGGAAAGAGACACAGCGGGTGGGGGAAAGGGAGAGAGATGGAGGTCAATTGAGGGAATAAGGGAAGTGTGGAGGTGAAGGCGACGGGTGAATGATGAAAGGAGGGGAGGGGAGAGATACAGGAGGTGGTGGAGGATGCGGGAAGACAGATGGATACACGCGGCCCAGCTGGCCCACGCGGCTGGCTGCAGCTGGACTAGCTGGCTGCCCCGTTAGCGTCCCAAAGTCAGGCATCAATTGTTATTACCGATTTACAATCTGGTAACGGCAGAGACAGATTTGACACGGTGAAAAGGAAATGTTTCATTGTTTAGATTCGGTTCACAGATTGTGTGAAAACACGTCGTTTGGATGGGAATCTGTTGTTGTTGTTTTTCTGCTCGGCCCTGCCTCTCTGGCCTGCGTTCACACACCGCAGCTGAAAGCGGTCCAACTCTGAACAGCAAAAAGCTCCACGGATCTGGACCCGCACGGATCGGATCACAATAGGACTTACTTCACGGCTGAAAGTTGCCATGACAAAAAGTAAATTATTATTTTGTCGCCCACAGCAACAGCAGCTCGGCTGAGCAAACGTTAGCATGAACGGCAACAATGGAAAGAAAGCCAAATAGCTGACTGGATTGGTATTTGGGGAAAGTCAACTACTGTATCCGAAGTGTGTCTGACACAATCAGGGGAAGCGTAGGTACAAAAACAGACGTGAGGTCTTTTGAGTTTGTTACCCTGCACACGTCTTCTCGACAACGCCGTCGGTTCCTACCGGTATCGGATATGGGCTACATCCTAGAATAGATATGAACAGCCCAAAAAAAAAATTAAAAAAATAAAAATCAGCAATTCAGATTTGAGCATGGAGGCCTGTGGTGTGCTCCTCTATATCTACAGGGTGTTGGTGGAGGAAAAGGGGGAAATGGAGAGGAAATAGAGTCAGAGGAGGAGAAAAATGCAGTGTTGGGAGGAGGAGGAGGGAGAGAGGGGATGTTGAAAAGTGGAGGAGAGATGGGCGGCGAGAGGGGAAGGGTTCAGGAACGAGGAGGCGGAGGACAACGAGAGAGAGAGAGAGAGGGGAGAGGAGAAAAAAAGAGAGGTAGAGGAGAGAGGTAGGACAAAGACAGCAGATAAGGGATGTAGCAAGACAGGGACATATATTCTGAATAAAAGAGGTTCGCGGGGGTGAGAGCAAGCAAGGGAGGAGGAGGGGGGGGGACAAGAGAAAGAAAGACAAACCGCGAGAGGCCGACAGACACAAATGGCTGGACAGGGAGCGAGACAGACTGACAGGCGAGTAAAAGCTGTACAAGTGAGAACGGGAGGATAAAGGGAGATGGAGGAGGGAGGGGAAAGAAAGATGAGCGCGACGGCGTTGTTGCTCCCAGCGGGGCCGTTACGCTCGCTATGAGTCTGGGCCTGTCAGCCCATCCTTCTCCCACCCTCCCTCTCTCTCTCTCTCTCTCTCTTCTCTGCTCCTCCTCTTCCTCTCCCCCCTGCCCTCCATCACGCCTCTACTCCTTCCTCCTCTCGGCACAGTGACAACGATCAGCCCCGTTTGTTATTACTAGTGGTAAGAATCCAGTCTGTTCTGTCACTCCTCCCCCCCCCCCCCTTAAGGAGTGTAAAGAGCTGTGGCCTTGAATACAGACACACACCCCTGTGTATTCCATTCCTTTGATGGGTGTCTTTGAAAGGTTTATTTATAAAACACAGGATTATACAGGAAGTTAAAAATTAATTATCTGAAGCTCACCGGTAAATAACGCTACCTGCTGCCTCCTATTTAAAAAAAAACAAACAAAAAAAAACGGCTGTGATTGGTTGCAATTTTGAGCGATCCATCATTCTGTAAGAGTAGGTGTGACTTTACTCAATTTAGAATGAAACTCTTTATTTTCACCCTGACCTCGCACGGTTGTACGTACTAGGACAATAAATGGACGTTTGAAGCGTATCGCTACTCCAGTCTCTCTCTCCTCTTTCTTCCCTCCTCTTACTGGGGTTATAAGAGGTTCGTCTGAGGAAAAAGGGACGTTGACATTACTACGTTTAGTGGAGCAGCTAATGTGATTTTGTTCATTTTTTTCTTCCGGCGAAAGTAGCGCGACTGTTTTCGCACCTATCATTTAGCCTCCATGTGAGCTTGTCTACAAATTCACAAAGAAAAACGGTGTGAGAAGTACAAATGTAGCCTTACCCCTCTCTCTCTCTCTCTCTCTCTCTCTTCCCTCTCTGTTTGTATTCCTCCTGAGTGTTAAGTGTTACTTGAGTGATCCTTAAATATCCCGGCGGTTAAAGTGGGATGTTTTGGCTGCCGACTCCCGAGATTACGAGATTCCTGTTTACTTCTCCCCTGTCTTGGCAGGGTCTCCTCCACTGGCGTGTTAAGTGTGCCGCCTGGTTAGACGAAGACAAGAGGGGAATTGGATATAGGTGTGTGTGAGTATGATCATTCATGCACGTTTGTGTGTGTGTGTGTGTGTGTGTGTTTGTGTGTGTTGGGTGGCTTCAGAGGAGAGACAGGAACACAGTCAATATAATAATATCTCATAATGCTACCAGTGCCGACTACAGCAATTACATCCTGAGTACATGGAGATGTTTTGCGTGTCTTTATCGCTGATTGATGTAAGACAATAGTGACTCAATCTATAGCCAGTTCATGAAAGCTTTTACATTTGCTGTTGAAAATGGAAAGATACCCAGTAGCAGGTAGTTCTCTGTCGTCTGTGGTTTTACCTTTCTGGCAGCAGCAACAGTTTGTTTGGAATAAATAGAAGAAGAACTGGGTAGTTATCATGAGCAGCGATAGCCACCAAAGAAACTCAAACTTCATCAACAGATAAATCTAAGGAGAAAGACGTCACGGTGCTGGACACACTGTTTGATTGACAGGTGATCTCTGGGAAGTGCGGTGAAGAAACATCACCGCAACGATCACTGACGACAGAGACAAATATAAAAACAAAATGAGGACCTGGCGGATCACCACTTTAATAATAAAAGAGATGTGAATGAAAAGCCCAGCTGAGTTTGTGAAATGAACATGATGTCTTAAAATGCAACTTGCTCCGTGCATGAAATACGCGAGAGAAATAAGTTTCCCCAACAGGAAAGGATTACATGAAGGAGACACGATAGGAATAAATAGGAAAATAAGGGTACGGAGGTCGGGGAGGGTGCGAGCAAAGTTTTCATTCATTTCGGCAAAAGTTTATTTTTCATTTAACCATGATCAAAACGTTAACAAAATTGTTTTAGCTGACTAACTTGAACCAAATTTGTTTTGTTGCCGAACTTTAACCGTTACCCTTTTCATGTAACAAACAGGTGAAGTGTCCTTGAGCAAGAATCCCTGCCAGCTGACCTCTGACCTCCCTGTGGAGGGGAGGAGGACAAGAGAGAAGAGAATTCCCTGCAGGGATCAATACAGTACCACATTATAAGTCGTAGTAGTATACCCTTGACCAAAGGCTTATGGGATGTCGTGGTCCTCTAAGTGCTTTGTTGTTGTTATGCTTCAACGCCTGGGCCGTGCTCACAGCCTAGCGGGACACATGTTGCTTTCCAGGCTGGTGAACTGGCCTTGCGAGATAAACCGGGTTCACCACCAAGTATTTTCAAACATTCAAAGCCATATTGAAAACCTATTTTAACCTAGGTGTGTTCGTTTGATCTGGTGAGATGACTGGATGAAACTTAAATGATTCCTGTGGCTCAACTGGTTCGCTGCAGCGGTGGAAAGAAAGATATAGATAAGAAGAGAACAAATAGTAGAGTAATGAAGATAATACAACAAGTAATCACGGCAAAAGAACCTATAATGAGAATAGTGCAACGGACAAATAAATCACGATAAATGATGGGGCTGCCGAGGAAGGCCAAGTTGGAAAAAAGTACTTTTCACTGTCTGCCTTTATTGGCCGACGCACCAGTGTGGAGGAGGTAATTCATTTCAAATCCCTTAAATAAGTGTTGTAATTATCTGCTTGTGTGTGTTGTGATCTCAAAGGGCAGCACGGTGATGGTGTTGGGCTTTGTCTGCCACGGCCGCCCATGAAAGATTAATGCCTAGTAGCCACTGGGAGACTGCAGCAGCTTGTCTGAGGAGAGCCTCTCTTTGTTGCTCCCAAAAGTAGAAAGGAAACACCTCTTTCTTTCTGACCCCTTTCTTTCTTTCTTTCTTTTGTTGCTTGACTACATATTGAAGTGAAAGAGAGAGAGAGAGAGAGAGAGAGAGAGAGAGAGAGAGAGAAGGCAAATATTGTTCCTAGACCATATGCTAAAACCACGTCAAGATGTTCAATGCATCTTAAGCGCCTTATTCCGATTCCTCCTCCCATCCCTCCTCCCTTTGTTTCCTCAGAGCAAATGTATCGATGTAATATGATGAAGATCTTCTAAATGCTGATGTTAAATCAAACCACCCACCTACTTTCATCATTAATCTTGAGGAGAGTGATGAAAGATGTTGAATGCACTTACAGTCGCTTTGGATAAAAGCGTCTGCTAAACGACTGTAATGTGATGTAATGAGACACTAGTTGCATCAGAGTATACGTCTGCACAGGCAGAGATTTTTCTCACTAGTTGTCCATGTACAACACATTTGAAATATATTTTGAGTGGCCAAAAACATGTTTTGAATATACTTGCAAGACATATGGTGTCAATAGCATTTTATAAAGGGGTCAGTACTGTGTTCCTCAGTCAGGTTACGGTTATCCCCTTAGACGAAGTCCGTTCCTCCATCAGTCTATTGATTCAATGACGACTCTCGCCACCGGCATTTGTTTGCTCATTTTCACATTATCATAATGCCTTGTAATGTTTTCACCCAAACGCGCAGGATGATGAAAAGCACCGGCGAGTTTACAGATCGCCTCGATCACGCGCGACACACCGCGGCGGCGTCCCCGTGAAGGCGTCTGCCCTCGCCGTTTCGTCCGTCCTGATATTTTATTCTGCCGTTTCACTGCCGGGATTACGACTGTACGTACTAAAACTGAATTTTACATAGAGGTTACTTTTTTTTGACTGCTCGCTAAAAACCCACTTGTCCTTCTGGGGTATGACGCAGGGCCCTGTTCCCTACAAATGCTCACGGTTGCATAACAGGGTGTTAAGGCTCTGCACTGCCCCTCTCCCTGCAAAACATGCCTTCCTCTTTTCTGCTCTCCCTCGCTCCGTCTTCCTCCAAATCTCTCTCTCTCTCCTGTCCCCACATTCACACAGAACAATAGCAGAGCAGGTAGTCTAAGGTGAGAGGGAAAAAAGGAAAGAGCCCGCCCTCCTCCTCCCTCCCTCCCTTCTCATCTCACAGGGATTTTCTCTCTAACGTTTTTCTTCTTCCTCTCTCTCCCTGTGGTTCTTTCCCTCAGTGTGAAAATGGGTCACCTTTCTTCTGTCAGGAGAATGCCTGGGTAAGTATAACCTCTACAGCTGTGTGCGCCTGTGTGTGTGGGTGCGTGTGTGCGTGTGTGTGTGTGTGTGTGTGTGTGTGTGTGTGTGTGCTTGTGCATGTGCAAATGTATGCCCTACGATTTTACTATCTGGTGGGGCTCCAAGCCCTGAGAAAGTCACTTGCAAGGACCATTTTCTGGGCCTCATTAGGGGGAAAAGTTTTTTTGGGTTATCATTAGGATAAGTTAAAGCTGTGGGCGGTGAGAGTTAATCAAAAGATTTGTATGTAAAAATGCACCTGTCTTAGCCTAAATCACAAAGTGGGGCTGCAGCAGAGAACAGCATCCGATCCCTCCTAATTGAGATTCGCCCTATTTTCCTAAATTAAATTGTGGTGTCGGGTAACGGTCGCTGGTGGGACATCTCTGAGCAGAGAAGTGACAAATTAAGAGCTGAGAGTGAATCAGCAGCGAGTGAGCGCTCTGTGCAGAGAAAACTGTAGACTTTTTCTCTGGGTAATGAAGTCCTTCAAACTTTCAAAGATGCATTATCTCAAGCTGCCACTTGGGGCCGCCAAAGTGCCAACTCGCCTAATGCAGCTTTAAGGATTAGGATTAAGGAGGGAGGTTGCAAAAAGGCTTGCGAGTCAATAGAACGTCCTCACAAGTATAGCAGCAAAAGGGCTTTGTTTGCACGGTTGTGTGTGTGTGTGTGTGTGTGTGTTGTCCTTTCTTTGCTGATTTTTCATTATTCCAACAGACAGGCAAGGTGTAGTATAAAGAAAACTTGAATCCCCCCCCACCCCCGCCCCCCCGTCTCTGGCAGTACAGATGCAGGCAGCGCAACACAGACTTTGAAGTGAGTGTACCGATGCACTTCAAACAGGATCTCACACACTTGGCCTTCGCTCAGAGAGGGAGAAAAAAAAAGGGGAAGAAAGAGCTTTTCTCTGCCTCCCGATAAAGACTGCACTCTGATCCATCCGTCTGTTTTACTCCTCTCCAACTATCCCTCCATCTACCTCTCCACTCTGTGGCTTGGCTCTGATGCTCTACTCTGCACATCAATGTGAAATACCTCTCTGGAAGCACTAGAAGAGTTATTTTTCACAAGACCGTGTTGAATCAGCATTAGCGCTGCCGTGAGAGTGACTGGGAAAATGCTTCATGCAAACACACACACACACACATGCTGCATACACACAGTATAAACACACACCGCTATCCATTTATTTGCCACTAAAAGCAGATGTGGCCGCCTCATCTCGTCACCGTCACCGCGCTGTTGAAGCGAGTGCTCCGAAGGTATGTGTCATGAGGCGTGATGTTGTGTGTATATTGCATGTTTCCACAAGGACAAATCACAATACACCATGGTACTGTGGGGACTCATTATGTGGCCTGACTGTTGACAGCAGAGGTGACTGAGCTAAAGCTATTTGCACAATACAACATATGTAACACAGGAAATTAAAGCTGCATTGTACAACTTTTTGACATGGAATTTACAATAAATAAACAGGATATATAAGATATTAGCTACTTACCATGTTTTTAGGCTACTATTGTACACCGTGTTGTGTACCGGTACCCTCTTTTCAATCAACTGAATACAAGCAAATAAAAAGCCAGTGGTGGTTTGACAGTATTTCAACCTGCACTGCCACGATGCAATCACACATTTCAGATTTAAAGAATGCCAAGTTGTTGCCGTACCGAAGTGTAGAGGTAGCCCTCGCTGTTCATGGCAACGTAGAGCCCCTGTCTTGGTGCTCTGGATGGCCACTATCCTCAGCCCCACAGGAATCAAGTTGAACTGCACTGCAAGAACAGAGAAAGACAGAGTCGGAGGGGAGAGAGAGGGGGCGGGGGGGGGGGAGAGGGGGCAGAAGAGTGTTAGGGCGATCATTCTTTTCCTTAAACGTTCATAGCGGTTCTTCATGGCATAAATTGCTTTCCAGCTGTCTCCTATTTCATCCTCCCAATTGTACAGTATATCTGTCAGGCGGAAATGGAAAGTGTGCGAGAGAGAAAGAGAGAGAGAGAGGGGAGGGAGGTTTAAGGAGGAATGGAGTCTGGCTTCTGGTACACCTGAGGTCAGACAAATCAGGGAGTGACAGTACAGAGAATTCCCCTGTTGGGCGGAGGGAGGAGGGGGGAGGGGGGGGGGAGAACAGAGATGGAGAGTGCATAGCTGAGCTGAGAGCTTCAAGAATGCATTAGGAAGTGACATCTCCCGAGCCTGCCTTGAATTCATTTACCCCAACCCGACACAGTAAACAGCACTTTGTAATGCAGTTCACTGAATCCCCTCCTGTGGAACCTTGGATTTCTTATGTGCATAGCTCTCCATATAAACTAACTCAACCCTGCTGCTGAACCAGTGCTCGCGCTGTGTGTGTGTGTGTGTGCGTGTGTGTGTGTGCGTGCGCGTGTTTGTGAGTTTGTGTGTCCATCCTTCCCAGGACCTCTTGAGCGTGGGCCTAGGGGTGCCCTTCCAAAACAGAGCCTTATAACAAGTGACATGGTAAGTTGAGTGATATTGACAAAATGTCCCCTGGCTACCAGCCGCGCCGCGGTCACATCGTCACGACGACCGACCCGGAGCAGTTGATTGGATCAAGGAACCAAATGTGACCAGGACCAGAACAAATAACATAGAGTACTAAAACCTGACAAACTGGACACTTTTGGTTCAAATTTTTGTGCAATTTGGTGGATTTGACATGTTTCATCGTCATATGTATTAGAAAGACACAAGATGATCAAACTCAACCTTACATTTTAGGCATTTAGCCGATGCTCCTATCGAGAGTGACTCAATCAGTAAGCAGACAGTGCCTTGCTCAAGCTTACCTCACTTACCTCACGGCTGCCAGTGAGTCCAATACAACAACATGTTGACTTGCATTTGTGTACAAACGAAGTGAGTTACAAGCGAATAAGGCTGGCGCAGGATCAGCTTCGATTAGACGGTGGAAATAGCCAAACTGACATCATCCTTTGGAAGCGGGTTGGGGCATGTGTTTCTCTGTGACTAATTAAGTGACAGCGTGGCTGTAAAAATGAAAGACTAAGTCTCAGGAGCATGTTTTAGATTCATGGAGCTATTAGCCGCTATTAGCCAAATCAATTTCAAATTTTTCTGCCAAGGTAATGGATGGAACTGAAGTTACCGGAGGTAGACAGAAAGTCAATGCTAACCACTGCCAAAAAACCTGATCACAACAGTATCATCCAATAGGGAGGGTCTAGTTTTGAAGCACTAGTTAATTTGAACAAGTTCACCATCCACTTTTACCACAGCTCATTCTCTCATTGAAGCCAATGTGGGTAGTGTCAGATTTCACTGTCACCTCACATTGTCCACCATTCCAGCATGGATGCAACATAACAGAGTCCAGAGAACGACGGGGATGGGCAGGGATGGGTTCATGGTCAACATGTTGGCGGTCAACCTGCATATACTCCTCACCACTACCCCTACCCCATCTCTCTCTCTCTCTTTCTTTCTTTCCCTCTCTTTCTTTCTCCCTCTCTCCATCTTCCAGGCCCGGCTTCTATTTGCTCTATCGATCCCTGAATCTCAAACAGTCGGTTTCGCAAATGAACAAGGTGTCACCAAAGACCACGGCCGGGATGACAAATAGAGCAGAGCACACATCGCCTCCCTCCTTCTCTTTTTTTCCCCCTCGCTTGCTCTCTCTCTCTCTCTCTCTCTCTCACACCAAAACCCTCCCTGTGGTGTTGATGACCCCCCAGTAACCCAGTGTATGCACACAGCACAGACACCACCACAAATACTGTACTGACCCTCTCACTTCCCTCTTATCTTTCGCCAATTACTTCCTCCTTCTCAACCTTCATCTCTCTTATTGTCTTTTGCCTCCCCTTCATCCCCCTGCTTCATCTCTCTCTCTCTCTCTCTCTGCATCCATCCTCCTATCCCTTCCCCTTCCAAATAGAGGGAGAGTTTGGTTCCTTTCTCACCCTCAATCATCAAGGCTTTGCTTATCACATGGATTACACAGCTCCCTGCCGCGATAATAGGGGCTGCCTGTTTCTCTTTGTTTTCTCCTCCCTTTCCTTCATTCCTCTCTCGCTTGCTCTCTTTCCCTCTCCACGTCTCTCGCTCCTTCCCCGTCTCACTCCCTACAACACCTAGAGATTCACAGAGGAGACGGCCAGATTAATTAAAATCCTTCTGAGTGAGAGACAGAGGATGAGAGGCGAGAGAGCAGAGGGGAGGGAGATGGAGGTGAGGGCGGCGGTGGGTGGGTTGATTGTGGACGGGGTGTTACTGGATCAATCCCGCAAGTCAATTTGAGGCTTCAGATCATCTGCACAATAAATAAACAAGGAGAAAGGCGATATGGGATGGCAGTGAGGGAGGGAGAGGCGGGTGGGAGGGAGGGAGGGAGGGAGGGAGGGAGAAGGAGAGGAATTGCAGGGCACGGAGTTAAGCTGTGCAGAGGGCATCTGTGGGCCTGCACTGTTTGTTGCTGCAGTGCAGTATTGTATTGTGCAGCACAGTCGGCCTCCATGGGGACAAGAAGAGGATTATAACCAGCAGCGCTCAGAGTTGAACCTCCGGATGGGCGCTGGTCATTCTCTACTTGCTATTTTTTCATGGAGCTGATTGGCGATGCGATAGTCGCTTGGGCGTTAAGTTGAGGTGCTAAGATAAGGTACGGTCATGTGTACTGTATGTTATTGTTATGATGTTGCATTTGTCAAGTGGGCTCACTTTTTCAGATCTCTTTCAGGAGAGAACACAAAAAACGTTCATTCAAAAAAACGACAAAGCAAATACATTTAGTCATTTAGTCACACAGTTTCAGCAGTTAAACAGTCAGCGACATACAGAAAACAACACTGACAAACATCATGGAAAGTCTGAGATATCATCGCTTTAAAAAAAATTGAGGGGGACAAGGTGCATAGTAGGAGCCGACCTTGGCAAGGTCAGCAAATATGTGTGGAGTAATTGAAACTAACTAGTCCTGCAATCTGGTGCCATTTGTTGGACATTACAATGCTGCATTGAAAAAACAATAGTAATTATATATAATGTGAATAAGAGTGGACCAAGGATAGACCCTTGTGGAATGCCCTTACTGATCTCAAGAAAATGTTGTGTTTGATGTCTTTGTTGACAGAACAGAACAGAAAAGCAGTTACAACTGACTCCTTGGAGGCACTTGGAGTGAAGAGCTGAGTCAATTCCACTGAAGTTATAAGAGGGCAGATGGAAAGTCATCGGTAGCCAATGAACAGGAGCAAAAATCGCAGAAAACAATTATCCTCTGAGTGACCACGATGACTCATTTCCTCCAAGCTCAGACGTTAGCTTTGTGTGTGTGTGTTCTCTTAGTCACTGCTAATAATGAGGATGTTAGCTGTGCCGTTGAACTGCTGAATATCATTCTCCTGTGAAAATCAAAGCTCAGTATTGGCCTGGCAATTAATCCTCATTGCCAGAATGTTGCCATACGAGGGATGGGATTTTACTCATTGGTGACAAATGTTAGCTCACTAAAGCATCTGTGTCCAGAGCTTAAAGTGACATGAGCATAAGCACACACAGATATAGGGATACAAAGATGCCAACACTGGCATTATCGCTCTTGATAAGGAAGACGGACCAGGATCAGCTATTAAAATGCCTAAAATGAAAGATTTACTGTACTAGACATCTCCACCCTACATCGCAACACTTGCAAAAACACCATCAGAAAGAGTGCAACAAGTGGATGTCCGTCCCTCTGAACCCGTCAGGCATCTTTATAGGCGCGCACCCAGAGGTGCTAACCAGCAGGGCAACTGACATCAGCTGCTGTCACTCAAGGAGGAGGACAAGAGAAGGACAAGAGAAGAGGAAAACCAGGGCAAGGGGAGCCCATAACGCCCCCGGCCTGAGTTGGCGAACATTCTGCAAGGTTATTCACACATCAGTGGCTCCACCATTTTTATCCAATCACCCATAAAAACATGATCTAAGCCTAAATTGTTCGGTAATGGATGGACTGTCATTGGAAGATACTTCGAGTTTAGTGCACAGAATGATAAAGAAGGATAAAATCCCAACAAGTCATTTAGTCTTAAAACTTTTATTTAAAACATTGAAAATTCAAAAAAGAAGAAAAAAAGAAATCACTGCAATGTAACAAGTGAGATTATCTCCCCCTATTGGCAGATTTCATTCGCTCTGAGAGACGATTTAAGACTCAACACTAGATTAAATAACTTTTCGCTGGGTCCCTGATTTCCCTGGTGGTCAATGACTCTGACGACAAGACGACTGCCTTCACTCTCTCGTTATTTAACGTCTACCTCTCCCCTCGGGCTTTCCTCCCCATAACTGATTCTTCCATCCCTTTATCTGTCTGCTTTTCAGTCCATCTATCTTCCACTCCTTCTTCTTCTCCTCCCCTTCCCCCCCGCCCTGGCGTGGATTAACAACCTTTGCTTTATCTCACTCTGTGCTTTTGTATACCGCTCTCCATCCGTCTTCCTTATTTGTTCCCTTTCAATTCCCCCGCACCCCGTTGTCGTTCACTCCATCCCGTGAAACCAATACCTTCCCGGTCCACGTCCATTCATCTTTGTCCCGTTTAACCCTGCAGCTTTCTCTCCATCACTCGCCTCCCGCCTCGTGTTCCTCCTCCACCACGTCTCGGTCTATCCTCGTTTCCCCTCGTTTTGTATTCCTCGCCCTCTTTTCTCATCCTCACGAGCCCGATCTTGTGCTCCTTTCCCTTCTCCTCGCTCCCTTCATCCCGACTGCGAGAGCTGCGCTTTACGTTCAACATGTTTTTTTTTTTTCTTTCTTTTCTTCCCTTGAATGCCGTAGCTCTCACACGGTGCCAAGTTACCCTCATCTCCCTTTCAAGTCTTTGAGATTTCCTCCCGCCTGCCCTCGGTGAAGAGGCGTTATTGAGCACTGGGAAGAGTTTAGAGAAAGAAAGCGAGACAGACAGAGAGAGAGCAGACTCGTCCCGGTGCCCAGAGAGAGAGAGGGAGATAAGAAAAGTTTCCCCATCCACAGTGGGAGATGGTAATTGCAGTGGATAAAAGTCGGGGAATGAAGCTCCTCCTTATGGCTTTCCGATGTACACACTGAAAGTCAATAGCAGCCTCGCACCCCCCCAGCTTCCGTCTCCCTCCCTCTATTTGTCTCTCTTCCTTTGTTTCTCTCCTCTTCCTTCTCGTTACTCTTCTATTCTCTTTCCGTCTGTCAAGCTGTCTGTCTCTTTGCCTTTTTCTGGGTCGCGCTCTTCCTCTACAAGAAGCAGATTTTCCGAAAGAGGCCAAATCCAGCATCCGTTCTCCTCTAGCTCCTCCGGCCTCCATTATTCACTCAGTGAATTTTTTCTCTGAGCTTTCTTTTGTTGTTGTTGTTTTTTTTACATCTTCCTTCAGCTCTTTTGTGATCAACCCCACTACCAGACACATCCCATGTTGACATGTGGTCGAGAGGTTTTGGCCCCTCTGTCACAAACACACACACACGATCAATGTTCATTAATGTAAACCATTACATACCACATGTATACAACCGTATGACCACAAGCATACAAACCTGTGTAAGCACGTACGGTACCAGTCAAAAGTTTGGACACACCTTCTCATTCAATGGTTTTTCTTTATTTTTTATTATTTTCTACATTGTAGATTAATACTGAAGACATCAAAACTATGAAAGAACACATATGGAATTATGTAGTAAACAAAAAAGTGTTAAACAAACCAGAATATGTTTTATATTTTAGATTCTTCAAAGTAGCCACCTTTTGCTTTGATGACAGCTTTGCACACTCTTGGCATTCTCTCAATCAGCTTCATGAGGTAGTCACCTGGAATGGTTTTCAATAGGTGTGCCTTGCCAAGGGTTAATTTGTGGAATTTCTTGCCTTCTTAATGTGTTTGAGACCATCAGATGTGCAGAGGTAGGGCTAGTACACAGTTGGATACAGTGAATAGCCCTATTCGACTACTGTTCTAATCCATATTATGGCAAGAACCACTTAACTAAGTAAAGAGAAACGACAGTCCATCATTACTTTAAGACATGAAGGTCAGTCAATCTGGAAAATTTCAAGAACTTTGAATGTATCCTCAAGTGCAGTCGCGAAAACCATCAAACGCTATGATGAAACTGGCTCTCATGAGGACCGCCCCAGGAAAGGAAGACCAAGAGTCACCTCTGCTGCAGAGGATACGTTTATTAGAGTTACCAGCCTCAGAAACCGCAAATTAACAGCACCTCAGATTAGAGCCCACATAAATGCTTCACAGAGTTCAAGTAGCAGACACATCTCAACATCAACTGTTCAGAGGAGACTGCGTGAATCAGGCCTTCATGGTCGAATTGCTGCAAAGAAGCCACTACTGAGGAAGAATAACAAGAAGAAGAGAATTGTTTGGGCCAAGAAACACAAGGAATGGACATTAGACCAGTGGAAATCTGTACTTTGGTCTGATGAGTCCAAATTTGCGATTTTTGGTTCCTACCGCCGTGTCTTTGTGAGACGCAGAGAAGGTGAGCGGATGGTTTCTGCATGCGTGGTTCCCACCGTGAAGCATGGAGGAGGAGGTGTGATGGTGTGGGGGTGCTTTGCTGGTGATTTATTCAAAATTCAAGGCACACTTAACCAGCATGGCTACCACAGCATTCTGCAGCGACATGCCATCCCATCTGGTTTGCGCTTAGTGGGACCATCATTTGTTTTTCAACCGGACAATGACCCCAAACACACTTCCAGGCTATGTAAGGGCTATTTGACCAAGAAGGAGAGTGATGGAGTGCTTCGACAATCACCCGACCTAAACCCAGTTGAGATGGTTTGGGATGAGTTGGACCGCAGAGTGAAGGAAAAGCAGCCAACAAGTGCTCAGCACCTCTGGGAACTCCTTCAAGACTGTTGGAAAACCATTCCAGGTGACTACCTCATGAAGCTGATTGAGAGAATGCCAAGAGTGTGCAAAGCTGCCATCAAAGCAAAAGGTGGCTACTTTGAAGAATCTAAAATATAAAACATATTCTGGTTTGTTTAACACTTTTTTGTTTACTACATCATTCCATATGTGTTCTTTCATAGTTTTGATGTCTTCAGTATTAATCTACAGTGTAGAAAATAATAAGAAATAAAGAAAAACCATTGAATGAGAAGGTGTCCAAACTTTTGACTGGTACTGTACACGCGTACAACACACACACACACACACACACACACACACACACACACACACATACAACGGCACACACATGCACACACACTGCTGTCATTCAATTATTCATTATGCAAGCATGTGCACACAAACCCATGCAAACACACACACACACACACACACACACACTCCCACATGCGTGGTCACACAAACCCATGTACTCCCACACATGTACGTACACACACATACACACACACACACACACACACACACACACATACACACACAGCCGTGACTCACTAAATAAATAAATAAATAAATAAATAAATAGATAATTGAATCCAAGTGCCTCTCCATGCTCCTCCTCATTTCTCTCCTGGCTGTATTACATAACTGCTGGGGGGAAGGATGGAGAAGTGAAGGGGCAGAGGGGGGGAGCCAGCTCCTCTGACCTCCCACCAGAGGGGGGGAGACACAGTGATTTAGGAGCCATCAGCTACATGCCAGCTGCTCCTCCAGCTCCCTATCACTCCCTTATCTCTCACCCTCCCTCTCATCCATGATCCACACTCACTTCTTTCTCTCTTCCTCTGCCAAACCCAGTCTTGTCTTGCTTGCTCAGTTTTCTCCTTCTCTCCTCCTCTCCTTCTCTGTTGCCGATCCTTTGTCTCTCCTTCCTCCTTCTCTTGCCTCCTTATGACGTTTAGCTTTCGGACCACCTCCTCTCTCTGGGACCTAATGGGAACTAGTAGCTAGTACTACTTCTGCACCGCCTTCACCCTGACTAGCCCTCACTGTCCTCCCTACACCCAACCTTACCACAGCGGCCAGAGACATTTCAAGACCGCGTTGAGGAGAACCGATAGATGAGGGTCGCTGATCTGAGGTCAGGTGCCCCAAGAAGAGAGGTCTGAGATGTATCCAATCCCCTGTTCCTCCGTGGTCTTCTCTGCCCCCTGGAGGTCATCGGTCCTGCCCTATTCACGTCAGGTCCCTGGCGGGAGGAGGGGTCCCGGTCAGGGAAGTTGGGGCCGGGGGGGGGGGGTGGAGGACGGGATGGGTGAGGATCGATATGACAGGACAGCTTTAGTAAAATGAGCAATTAACTGGCCGAGGCGTCCGGCAGCGGTGTGTAATACGCCTGGCCAGGGGCCAAGACCCGGGGGCCCGCAGCCAACCGCGGGCCTCTCTACTTAATTGTCAGCGTGAAGAAGAAAAAGAGAAAGGCCACGGAGGAAGAGAGGGAGGGAGAGTCAGAGGGAGGGAGGGAAGGGTGGTTGCCATCCTGGGATATGTCCTTTAAACAACTTGAGCGGTCAACTGTACTTTGGAAAGAGTTTCTGTGTTTGCAGGTCTGAGTGTGTGTGAGGGATTTAGGGTGCGTTGATGCGTGTGAGTGTGTGTGTGTGTGTGTGTGTTTTAAACATTTATCAACTTGTGATTGTTTGGATGTTACTGCACATGACCTACACATGTTACATATATGTACAGTCCTATCTCTGTGCCTATGTTCATACACGTGCAGGCACATGTGTGTGTGTGTGTGTGTGTGTGTTTACAGCAGTGTGTGACAGAGCTTGTAAAGACGTAGAGGTTTTTCTGTGCAGACCAGTCAACCTCAGATATGAATCACACTGTTGCTCTCTTAATTATTTATCCCATTTGCTGCTGATTTGGCCTTTTTCTGGTCTCCTTAGCATACGCCGCAGTGAGGTGCATAATTACTGCGGACGCACACGCACATGCACGCACACACGCACACACACACACACACACACACACACACACACAGGGAAGGTGTCATCCTATGGAGGGCGTTGCCACTTTTGTCTGGAGAAAGTGGAAGTTGGAAAGAGAGGAGAGGGCGGGTGATGGAGAGACGGGACGGGGCTGAGTCACTACCTTGACGGAGGGAGAAGGAGAAAGACTGGACGGGTTTGCAGGGTGTGTGAGAGAGAGAAGGTATGGAGGGTATGAGGAGGCTACCTTCACACCACAGGCTGTTTGGATGTAACCAACATGTGATACCAATATGAACCAACAGCGATGTTGGAAAGACACACGTGTGCAGAGTAACAACACCAAAAGCTGTCGGTTACGGTATATAGCTTTGACTGAATTGAGGCGTCTCCCCCAATATCAATCATGTCATCTATTGCACTTTCTTTCCATTGTTACGTCTCGTTGTCCTGCTGGTTCAGCGTAAGATTCAATTATTGCCGTCACAATGTTTCCAATTTGAGTGTTCAAATACAAATCCGATTTACTACTACGTATCCATACAGATTTGAAAAAACTAGACTAGAAAACATCAGATCTGTGTCACATATGATAGAGGGGGGGGGGGGGGGGGGGGGGGGGGGGACAATCTGAATCGGGACACGTGCAGCTGCAGTGTGAACACAGCCGATATGCGGTTGTGACTGAAGAGGCATCGTCAGGCTTCCGTAGCCACGTCTCCACAGCGGGACCGCTCACCCAGCCGGCACAAGGCATTCTCTCTGTTCGCTACAGAAAGCAACACGGAAAGCGAGGAGATGTCATTCGGGGGGCGGGGGGGGGGGGCGGGAATTAGAGATGTGATTGAAATGGAAACGGCGAGCCCGGCGAGTTCCCGGGCCGCTTTTCATCCTACTGTACGGTGAAAGTCTCTGCTGCCGGGGAGACCGGAGAGAGATACGCCTGACAGTCTGCCACACACACACACACACACACACACACACACACACACACAGAGTACAGTACATGCCCACGCAGCCGTTTCTCCCCTTTCAATATTCTGTGCAGCCAGGTAGATGATTGTGCTGTAGATTGATACTCAATTACAATAATGTCAATCACTCAAGTATTCCACCATGCTTCCAGAATGGATAAATAATCCGCCTTGGATGAAAAGTGTACAATTTATGAGCTGTACGGGAGTTACCTGTCAGCCGAAGACCCCCCCCCCCTCCTGTCCTCTGAGACCGCAAAGAGCCCAGAATAGCATTAAACCAGATCCGGGGATTGATGGAATTATAGTTGTTATAAAATGAACCGTAAGTCAAACCCCTCCCCCAACCTCGCAAACACTTTGCGCGGTGACCTCCGCTGGCTGGTGTTTAAGACGTAGCGGGAGCTGTTGCGCAACGCCTGTCTTCGCGTCCCGTCTGGGAAGCCTTCAGATGTGCCCGGGGCTGCATGACGCCACGGACATTTCAGATTTAGCGCGAGACGTTTTAAAGAGTGACGCGCCGTTGTCTCGGCGTAGGTGTGTGTGTCGCCGTGTGCCGTTGCGGCCCATGGAGGCGTCGTTGGGGGGGGCCGTTATGATTGGTTAAACCAGCGAGGTTTCTACCGAGGCGGCCACCCTCGCAGGCGATCGTTCCATCAAATCCCGTGTATCGGAAAATTGTGTAACGGCGTTTACGTGCTTGACCGGTCCCAATCCAGATGAACGGCGTCGCAGCACGACACAATGGCGACGACTTGTTCTCCCCCCCCCCCACCCCCCCCCCGATCAGCGAAGCCTGACACTGTGTCACCGAAGTTGCATTGTAATGCGTGCTGCAACCTCTTCTCTCCAGGACAAATATCAAGGGATATCCTCACGATAAATACCTCAAGGTTACAGCCGGGTTATTCTCACCCTGATTAAATAACACGGGGGATATCGTGATTGCAGTACCTACTGCCACTGGTATTTTGACATAAAAATGAAATACCTAAATGCTATTACCAACTTGACAGAAGGTTCCAGAACTTGGAGATTTCTTTTCCCTCCCTTTAGATTATGAACCCAAAATTGTGCTAACTCATGTTTTTCCTTCCAGGTTGTGTTTTGACAGGGGAAACGCTGCGTTGTCACATCGGGGCTACCCTATAACACAGAACTGATCTCTCGTGGGGTGAGGAGTGTGTGGTTGTGTATGTGCAATGGAGGATGACTGTGTTGTTTTCTGTACTCATGGCGAGAGCCTGACATCGTAACTTTTAGTTGTCACACGTTGTCACAACACGGAGTAGCTCTGTGCCGCTTGATTCCTACAGTGAACCGAAAACCACTTCCGTCACGGGGTCTGGTTTGTTATTGAATTGTTGTTATTGTTAACAATTGTTATTGTTATTGAAGTAGGAGCATCGGAGGAGCATTTGAAGGCAGGTTTGTCTCCGGCTCCGATGTGAATCATTTGTATAGCAGATAAATACTCTAAACGTCCCACCGAGACGGTCGACTGAGTGAGAGAACGACAGAGAGACCATCACCTACTGCTGGCGTCGATGGAGCAGATATCCAGACAGTCAGACAGACTGATAACAGACACGAGCTAGGACTGGCAGATAACATCGCCAGACACACACACACACACACACACACATACAAATGACTGATTCATAGATGCATGAAGGGATTTTTTTTGCAGAGGGATTTAAGAAATGCAGGCCAATAGAAAAATAATAATGTGTGTGTGTGTAACTTGAACTGTGATAGGAAACTCCTCCCCTATAGCTGGAGCCCCTCAACAGCTCCACCTCCTCAATGATGGGTGCAAAATATGGTCGGAGGGAAAAACTCTGGTATGACTCCCAATCGCCTTTGATCAGACAAAGTTAAAAACAACAATAAACATCCTCTATAGACGTTTGGGGAATGGCTCCTTCCTGTAGTCAAACTGTCTTTACGCTTCGCCACCAACTTCTGTTTGGCTCTCCGCCGAACACCACTGAACCGCTTCAGACTTTGGGCAACGGGGTCCCCTAGACCAGAGACAACACGTTCATCAAATGTGTTATCTCCTCCCAAGCTAATTGAATGTCATCTGCCCTCTGCAGCTTATTTAAGGTGTAGTATATTCTCTCGTGGCGATGCTACACCTCGGGCGCAAGGACATCAGTTTCCTCTTGGGGAGAAACCTTTGTGTCGGAATCCAGACTCTTCCATCACCAAATTGTCAGATGGCTGCGGTGCAGGGCGCACAGCTTTTTAACGGGAAGGGAAAGAGGGGATTTGATTGGTCAGGATTGGAGCCAGGCCTACCACACCTACCGCACCACATCGTTTTCAACAATGCCACGCGCTTCTGTCCGCCATGCCCTGTACGTTCGTGCCATACGCCTGTCGGTTCATGACAACAGAGCTCCAAATTTTTATAAAAGGTGAGGGAGGGGGGTGAAAAGTTTTCTGAGCAAGTATACCTATGTGTGTGTGTGTGTGTGTGTGTGTGTGTGTGTGTGTGTGTATGCATAATCCTTCACTTACAGAAGGAGCTGCTTTCGTCCTTTGTGCCTTCCATGGTGCCATCCGGCAGCATCTGGAGGTAGAAGCCGTGTCTGCAGTAAAGCCGTGTGACAATACCCTTCAACTGAGGCTCTGCATGGGGAGACACAGGGTTAAGCACACAAGTGTTAGCATCCAGGAAAACACACACACACACACACACACACACACACACACACACACAGAGGTAAGTGCACACATGTTAAGTAAAAATATGTGTGAACGCACCCACGTACCCGTGAGCATGCACCCACAGACTAAAGAAGTGGCAGGTCTTGATATTTACACTGTGAAATGGTCAAACAGAGACAGAGAGAAAGAGAAAGAGAAGAGTGTGTGTGTGTGTGTGTGCGTGTTCGTGTTCGTGTGTGCGTGTGTGTGTGTCTATGGCCTTCAGCAGGATTGATGGGACCTTGGTGTCTGCTTAAAAAGGAGCAACCTCAGACAGATTCAAGTCAGGGAGGCAAAGTGTGTGCATTTACTGTATGTAAGGCGAGTGTGTGTGTGTGTGTGTGTGTGTGTGTGTGTGTGTGTGTATACACAAATGCACGTGTTTGTGCGCTTGTAGCGAACTGCCCACCAAAGGAGGGAACCCTTCATCAAAGATGGATGGCTTTTGAAACTGTGCCTCGCTGTTTGCAGCCGCTCGCGAGGGGGGTAAAAAGTCAAGAGACACAAACAGGAACAACTTTGCCGGCGCACTGAAAGTTTAATGCACCACCGCGCGTCGTCTGTTTACCCTGCTCACTGGCTCAAGTACCAAACGTTGTCATTTACTCAACATCAGACAACTTATTTGGGGGGGGGGGGATCAATCAGGGGTTTGAGGACAACGTCGGGAGGAAGGGCGCCGTTTTATCAGGGCCGTACATATATGACTGCTGGGCTCTTTTCACTCCGGAGCGCTGAGGCTAACCAGTGGATCAGAGGGAATGTCAGGATGCTGGCGTGTTTCCACAATCAAGTTTTAATGCGATGCATCAAATATGTATGAGGACAGAGAAGTACGGGGGCAGCTGGCAGTTGGCCCTCGGTTGACAGAAACAGAGGGAGAGGGAAATGTCCCAAGAAAAAAAAAAAAAGAAATCCATCTTAACAAGGCATTTAAACTACGTAGCATCGAGACTTCATATTAAAAGATACAAATCTGACCGACTGGGATGATTTCACTTGTTTCCAATGCGAAATCAACCTGTTTGAAGAATGTTCTTGAATCAAGTGTCATTGCCGGACCCCGGGCCCTCACTGAGTCACTGAGTCACTTTACATGGAGATTTTTTTTTTGCATCGCATACAAATAATGAATACACACAATTTCAGCAAACGCACATTACCACTTTCTTTAGGAAGATGCTGGATCGCAGCTCATTACGGCTTTAGTTAAGCTTTGACGTCTGCTTATTTGTCAAAGAACTCCCGACGCGTAATTCATCGCGTTCGAGTTGGAGGATTTGGCTTCCGGAGCGTGATTGAGTCGCTGCAACCGCTAAAAGATAACAGCTCATCCGCCCGTCACCGGCTGCTAGCGGACCGGGCATGGGAGGTCAAAAGTGGAGTGTGGTAATCTGCAATATCCTGAGTGTTAATCCCAAATGAAGCCTCAGACCGCACATCAAGCCATATGCGTTGTCTACAGTACACAACGTGAGCAGCGTATCACAGAGGGGCGGGTTCGCCGGCCTTTGGCGTGACCGCGGTGACCGACAGCATTTGTGCGTTTTAAGAGCCGATCCCCGTTTGGTAGCGATTACGTGATTCAAAACACTCACAAGGACATGCAAGGGTATTACACACACACACACACACACACACACAGAGCGTCTCTCGCTCTCTTCCTCGTTAAGCAAAGGTTAAAAGCAGGAGGAATTGCCGCGAGTCACGACCTGAGGCAGCGTGTTAGTAAAAGGGAGCGTTTAAATACGTGGGGAGAAGTCGCCAGGGGCAAATTAAATGAGGACACCAGAACCCCATAGGATTATGGGCAGAACAGCAAGGCCGGCAACAGTGTTGGGGAGGTGGTAGCTTGACTAAATTTGGTTTGGGTTCAGGCCCAGGTTGAGTGATGGACATTGCATACAGACATTGCAGGGGTAGATTTTATCATCATTTACAGAGTAGTTTCAACTGCTTTTTAAGTAACTTTAGTTGGTGCATCTATAGTTCTTGTAGTTCAGCTTCTTCCAATGTGAAGTAGCTGGTAAAACTAGACTTCAAGTATAGTGCTTGATACTGTGTGCACGATAAACACAGCTCGATTTCCTAGAAACTGATGCATGACACTTGAAATAAAATGATCGCAATTTTCAGAAAAGCCCAGAAGAGGAAACTGACAAGCAGGGGTTGAGAATATTTGTTTCTGAGGTGTAAGTAGCATGTTTGAGCAGGAGCCCCATTGAAACCAATGCATTCGTTGAGCCGTGGCCATGCTCCTTCCCTTGCGATTCTCCCGCGATTTGTTGCATGAGTGCATGGTCAATGAAACGATTTATTGCAACGCCTTCCAAAGGCATGGCCTCTGCCACGCCATTTTCTGTTGGGACCCATTAGTGGCAATGTGCATCCTGTAGGTACAAATTCATGTCAAGGCCGGTGAAAGTTATGCCCTTATTTTCAATGGCTGGTTCAGAATTCACTCACCGAAATAGACTACGGTGAGATACGCTGGATGTTAAGAGTACATTAGTCCTTATCCATGAAGACAAATGGTATGTTGAGCGAGAACAAGTAAGAGGAAGCGTCGCGTTAGTTCAGGCAGCACACCTAGTGATGCCTGAACGGCTGATCCACACCAACTCCAGCCATTTAAGCTGTCAGCTCCTCAGTCATTCATATGGGGAAGCACCCTAGGGAGCAGAGCCTGCGCCGCCAAATACTATTGTATAACCACTTAACTAATAAATGGTTCTTGAGTCTTGTTTCTGACTGAACGTATTGTTTTGGTAAGAACAGCTCAGAGGCTGTTCAGAAGCCAAAGATGTGTCTGTGCACTATTAAGGTCAGTTCCCCTACCACTGGCTACTGTACAGAAACAGATTCAATGGTACACCTGAGAAAAGAAAAAATCTGTTCTGGGATTTGGACTGGAGGATGAACTTAATTTCCTATTCTACTGCCCTTTCTATGAGGAGTTGTGTGCTTTATAGGAGAATGACCTTGTTTCTGCTAAGATCATTATGAAAGGCTTATGTTTGAGTGATCTTAGCTATGCATACTGTGTCAAGGCCTCTTTCTCAATAGAGGTATGTTTACAGGTAAGACTGAGCTGCACTGTATTTCATAAATAATGCATAACTGCATTCTATTATTATTATTTGTACTCTTTTGTACCTTTTCTAGGCCATACTAAATGACTGAGATGTTATTACTGTTATATTCCTACTGAGTGGCTCTCTGTTGGACTTCATGTCCTATCAGTGTTATGTACTTTGATGCTACATGTGAATCTGGTGCACAACCAAATTTCCCCATAGGAGTTAATGCAGTTTTCTCCTGCCAAGGACATTTTTTGAGTAATTAGGATCAAGCTGATGATGGATTCCAAGTATGTTTTGTTTTTTTCCTGAACTACACCCCTGGACATACCTCACCTTCATTTCAACTAACAGGTTGGCCTGTAACCAGCCCGCTCCAGTTTGGACCAGACTTGAAAGGCGAAGCATCGATCCGGGGGTTAAGGCTCTCGGGGCTGAAACATTCTGCTGTTAAAGCCAGAATCCAGCTAAGGGTTCAATTGAAAGGGGTTTTTGAAGGCCGGTACTAATACTGATATTTTTGGACTGAAGCTGCCAATAGCCTGTATTTTGTGGGGACATTCAATATCTTAACATTTGACCATTACCAGGCCAAGTATTCAGCGGCTCCCTCAGAACTGTATTCTTGTCAGGGTAGGAAAGCCTCTGAAACAATAACTAGACTAGAAGTAGACAGTCAAACAGTTTTGAAACCCAGGAGAATAATAATAATAATAATAATAATATGCTTGTGGAATGGGGAACATAATCAAAATGTTGCATTAGATTCAGTTCAGCTGAACTGCTTCCCATAGGCAACCAGTGTAGTATTGATCAGTTCTACAATAAATAGGTAATCAATCAAACTGCACCACATCCATCATATGTTGGAGGTAGATGACACTGACTGGCAGATATCTGATTTTTCATAAAAAGCCTATCGGTCTAACTCTGACCCAGCTAGAGAGGGGGAGCCAAGACACAAAGTGTGTGTGTGTGTGTGTGTGTGTGTGTGTGTGAGCGAGTGAGTGAGTGAGTGTGACTTCTGCACATAATCTCACAGACATTCAAAGCCAATTATAGAGTGACCTTAATGAAGAGGAGGATTAATTTAACTAATTAAGAATTTCAACCATTAAAGTCACGCTGACCCCTCCGGCTGCCCGGTGCCCTCAAGTCAGATGACAACTGGGCAGCAGCTAGTGGTATTTTCACCCCCATTACCCACTCCCATTATTTATGTGTGTGTGTGTGTGTGTGTGTGTGTGTGGTGATGGACACACACACGCACACTCTTTTCCTCGCCCTCCCTTCAACCCTCTCTTTCACTTTCTCGTCTCCGATGTCCTCTGTTCATTTACGTTCTAATCAAGTCCCTTTTTTTATCCATTACCAATCACAGCGACGCTCTAAGTTCATTGCAGCTTTTCTCCCTTCTCTCTCTCTCTCTCTTTCTCCCTTTCTCTCTCCTTCCTTACTACTGAGGGTATCAGCTCATGCTGGGGGGCTGGTAGGAGGAAGGGAGGCTCCTGTCCTGCTCTACTCCGAGTCTAGGGGCAGTTGGGGGCAGCTAGGGGGCAAGGCCATGTGAACAGTGTGTGTTAAGGTCAGCAACCTCACTGAAAGACACTGAAGAGCATCAGTAGCAGGAGGTGGTGGGGTGAGGAGGGACCTGCAGGGTGTAGGTGGAGGGGTGAGGAGGGACCTGCAGGGTGTAGGTGGAGGGGTGAGGAGGGACCTGCAGGGTGTAGGTGGAGGGGTGAGGAGGGACCTGCAGGGTGTAGGTGTAGAGGGCTGTCCGTTCTGTGGAGCACCTTCTCTCTCCCTCTCAACACTGTCCCATTCATCTCTTCCTCTCTCTCTCTCCCTCCTTCCCTCTCTCCACCTCCCTCCCTACCACCTTCCCTCTTCTTTCTCTTTCCCTCTCTCTACCCCTCTCCTATCCTCACCCCTCTTTCCCTTTCTCTCTCCCCGCAAATGAAGCCATGCATCAACCAATCAGCGTGGGATACCGTGTCATTACCGTTCATCCACTGAAACAAAGGGGCAGAGAGAAAGAGAGGAAGAATGAGAGTGTGTCTGAGAGAGAGAGAGAGATGGAGTGATGGAGAGAAGGAGGAATAGCAGCGTCACGCGTTTGAGCAAAGCATCGATAAAGTGACGCTTAGCGGTGACAGAGACTCCACCGAACGACTGATAGTTCACTCAGAGAGAGGGAAGGAGGGGAAGAGAAAGAGAGGAGAGGAAAAGAGAGAGAGAGAGAGAGAGAGAGAGAATAAATGAGAAAGAGAGAGAAGAGTAAACGCCCATGACCGTCACACCTCAAAGGGCTACAGCACAAAATGTCCTGGCTTCCTGCGCTCAGTGTTACAGTAAGGGGGCTTTACATGCCATGTGCTCTGTACAGGCACATGACATGTAAGACAACCCCCCCCCCCCGCCCCCCAGAGTTTGTTTTGAAGAGGAAGACGAAGGATAAAAGGCGATAAGAAAGAAGGAAAGGAAAAATAGCACACTCTTCCTGTTTTGTACCCTATGTGCCATAAAGCGAGAGGCCGGTAGAGGCTGCCGATCTTCTCGACAGTGGTCCAGTTTGTTTACGGTGATCCTAATTATGTCTCAAAATGAATGCGGAAATGATTTATGCTACACATAGCACCTTTAAGGTCCAGTAAAACAGCAGCCTATCTGTATTCCACTGGTGCTGCAGTGGTCGCTTCTGCACAGTAGAAGTGAACAGGCAACACTGCAACACAAAACCCTCAGTCAACTGTTTGACAGATTGTTCTCCGTGCCCTCTGACAGGTGAAAACAGAGCACATCTGAATTTTTCAAGTAATTACTCCTTGAGGCGGAGCAGCGGTGCAACAGTAATTCACAGCTGCATGCTGTTCATGCAGTAAAAGAGTAGGACTTTTCCGCTCTGTGCTGCGTAGTTGCCACTGTGCAACACAATACACCCTCCTCAGTATCTTTGCATTTGGAGAATCAACCAAAAAACACCAAGAAACTGGCTTCACTAAAGCATCTTAGCAGTGTGGCAGACCAAGGCATCTGCCTGTGAAAACTGTGGGGAAGGGACTACATCCCCCAGCATGCCTCAGCCAGGCAGCCATCTTGCCCCCAGCTGAGCGGTATCACAATAAGCCAGGCCGGAGCTGATTGTGACATTAAAAAGGGGAATCTGCAGTCCAAAGAAGACAAGTTTCAGTTGTATTATGGTGCCATTCCCCAGTAAAGTATCATTTATCCTTTAAACTTGACTCCAGTATCTGATCTGTGCCATGAGTGTGCCCTCAGATTGGGCTTGTGGCACCCGACTTTTCCCCCCAGGGTGCCACAGCAGCTATACTGTTGTTACGCAGATTCTTGTACACAGACACATGCATGCATGCTCACACACAGAAAGGCATGCATGCGTCTTATCACACTCACACACGTTTCTTGTACACTACTGCATTATTGTGTTTATTATTTGACAGATTTTCCCAAAAAGTTATCTCAGAGCTCAGACCACGCTTGCTCCTTCATAAGCCAAATGGACAAAGGTCATTTCAATGTTCTTTTATCCAATACGGCACTTTGGGCAGATCCCTGCGTGGTCGCTGCTACTCAGCGCGCCGCGGCTCTAAACTCCCGTCCCAGAAACGCCTCTCGGCTCGCTCTGGAGTTAATAAGCTTGTTACTCCCCGCCGACTCGAATATTGTCTTTCTCAGAGCCTAAAGCTATTAATCCGCGGACATATGGATTTCGCCACTGCTAATATTTCATCTCCCAGCGTTTATTGCATCCAGTGGCAAATGCTTGACGGCGGCCTCGGAGCGCAATGACACATCCTGTATTGAGCTGCTGTAAGTGTGGTACGCCCGTCATTTTCGAATCGCAGGAGTGGCCGAGTCATTTACACACACCCGCATTTACGCTCTTACAAAAACCTGGGAAGAACCCCCACAAACATCCGGTGTCAGGGAGAGAAAGCACCAGGTGTATTTTCATATTGCACTATTCACATTAAGTGCGCGACTAAATTGCATAAAATTACAACAGTGGCTCTTTGTGGCCCCAGATGACAATGAATAATGGGGATGAAGGCGGGGAGAGCCTATATGGTAATAGCCATATTTACTAGGACCATCAATCATCTCCAAACCGCGAGCAGCCTCATCCCTCATAGGAGGGAGAGAGAGAAAGGGGGCGGGACACCTTCAAAACAAACTGCTTCTCCCTCTTTCCCATTTGATTCTCTCTCTCTCTCTCTCTCTCTCTCTGCAGTCCAACTTTAGCTTTTAGAAAAATCAATAGTGATGAAAGTGATGAAGTGCAAATCCATTTACGCCGCTGAAAGTTTACCAGTCTCCCTGTTCAGGCATGTTTTTGGGTGGCAATTAAAAATAATCTAACGAGAAGGATGCAGATTACGCGGCGGACGGTTAATTTGACCGCTGAAAGTGCACGTGGCCCAACAACTCCCAACAGCGACGCCCGAGGTGCGTGGTGACTGGCTAAGGCCGAGGTGACACTTAGCCAATGAATAGCAAGGACAGATTTCCTGGCGCTGCCGGGTACATGAGGGATTGGCTAAAGTGGAGAAGAAAAATAGCTGCTTAGTAAGGGAAGATCAAGTTGACATTTGTGAAAATCTAATTCTGATGTGTCAGGCTCTGTATTCCAGAAAAGAGATCAATGCAGTGACACAGACGGCGCAAAAAAAAGACTAGAGAGCTGAGAAGAGACCTGCCCATTTATTTATGTCAATCTGATCCTGGTAATGCATGTAATGGGATTACAATAATCTGATTACAAAAATGGTAACTGTAACCTCCTTACAAGTACTTATAATATGCCTCCAGACTGATAAAAATATATGGGTAATTTTCAAGGCATAATATATACACAGGGGCTAGGAAGTCATGTCAACGCATGTAATGGGATTACAATAATCTGATTCAGATTATATAACTGAGTCTCCAGAGGGTAATCGGTAAATTGTACATTTTTAAAGAAAACGCACCTGCTCTGGATAGGTATGGATGGGTAGATGTGCACAGCAACCACAAAAACAAATGAAGCACGCGCACACATGCACACACACACACACACACACACACACACACACACACACACACACACACACACACACACACTGAGAGGTCAGGGGGAGGGAGACGTTGTAGATTAATTAAAAAAGCGACTGGTGCACTTTTTTTTTATGTCTGTGCTCAAAGGCTTAATGATTTCTAGCTTTAACGAACGGCCCAATGATTAAGACAGGGCGATAGAGGGAGAGAGGGAGAGAGGGAGAGGCAGAGAGCAGAAGAAAAGCAGCTGTCAGAGAAAATGAGTGAGAGACGTGCCATGGAGAGGAGAGGAGATAAGGAGGACGGATAAAGGGAAAGATTGAAAAGGGCGTGAGAGAGAAAGAGAGGAACAAAGAAGGGGGGACGTAAATCGAGAAAGAAGTGAAGACGAAGGGAGGGAGGGAGACGGAGCTTTAGAAAAGGAAGAGTATAGATACCCTTGGGGGGGTTGCTCTGTTTGCAATAGGTGAACAGAGAGAGAGAGAGAGAGAGAGAGAGAGAGAGAGAGAGAGAGAGAGAGAGAGAGAGAGAGAGAGAGAGAGAGAGCATAACATCAATTACTTTTCAAATTACAACAATGATATTACAGAAACCAACTGAAAGAAGAAGTTGTTATTGTGGTTATCACCTCCTCTATATATAAAATTGAACCTGAATCATCCCAAAAAAAAAACAAAAAAAAAACGATAACCCACCGCATCCCCTGATTTAGTTTCCTCAGAATGAGTTTTCTCTCCTCAGCCTCTTCTGGCTCGGATGCAAAGCGGTAGAGAAGTTCAGTTTCTCTCGGGTGGAAGTATTCCTGCTCGCTTGATTTTATCGAAGCGAAAGGACAACAAGAACATTGGGCGTCGACGCCGTTTGGTCTCCCTGATCATTCACAGGAGAGGGAACGGGAGATAAGAGCGGATGCAACCCACAATTTTTTTGGGGTGGTGTGTAACGAAACAGTCATAACCCAAGTGGTGTAAACGGATTACCGCGCCCGGGGAGTAATAGTTACTTTTGAAATGAGTCACGGGTGATGCAACGCCAATGAGAGAGAGATCGAGAGCAGGGTGAGGCGGCAGAGGTTTTCAGTATCCCAGGACCCTATCCTCACTGATGTTAATTACAGTAACGATCAGGAGGAGGGAGGGAGGGAGGGAGGGAGGGAGGGAAGAGGAAGAGGGAGGCGGAGGGAGGAGGAAAAGAAAGGGAGTTAAGCTGAAAAGATTTGGAGAGGGAGGGGATGAGTGAGAGTGAATCAGCAAGAGACGGAGGACGGTCAGGGAGAGAGAGAGAGAGAGAGAGAGAGAGAGAGAGAGAGAGAGAGAGAGAGAGAGAGAGAGAGAGAGAGAGAGAGAGAGATCAATCACCAACGGTGTTGTAACATTGAAAAGAGTCAATGGCCAGGAACCAAACTTTCCACCCACACACTTTCTCTCTCTCCGTTGAAACCCTCCCCTCTTTTTGTATCCCTTTTCCTCTCTCTCCCGCCTCCCCCCCCCTCCCTCCCCCCGTCTCTGTTAAAACTCTTAACGACGCCTTCCGTCTCTCGGCTTTTTAACGCGGCGGTATATTTCTCCTTTTCGGCTAAGTGCTGACCTATACGGAGATAAATAGGAATATTCCCTTAAGTGCCATTAAAGGCAAATACAAGCCAATTTCCTGCGTGTGGAGCCTCTCTGGCTGACACCTAATGCGTATTATCCCATAACTCACCGCGGGGCACGGCGGCGGAGAAAGTAAATATCGCGCGGGAAAATGCAGAGACAATAGCCCCGAAGCCCTGAAGTTGATTCAGTCATATTTTAGCGATAGATTTTTGAAAAACGTTCATAACCCGGCGTAGCTCAAAATACCGCCGTGTCTCAACGCTAACAATTACGTCCACCGTTAAAATGTTGAGCTGTCAGCCCCCTGTATCAAAAACCTCAGTCACTCTGAGGTTACCAGCGGTTAAGCCCAAATAACGTCCCGTCAGCATTTTGAGCTGCCTGGATTTTCATTTCTATTATGTCCGAGCAAGTATTCGAAAAATGAAGCGCCTGGAGAGAGTTTGAGATGCACTTTGCAGGTTAGTCGATTTCAATTCGATGCCCTCCCCCTCCCCCTCCAGGGAGGTCAGAGGTCAGGGTCAGCTACTGAGCAGCACCCCTGGACCCCCTCAGAGCAGAGCGATCTGGGGCTTGAACCGCCCGCCCCCACCCGAGGGCTCAAGGTGTTGGGAGGTAGATTGAAAAGTCATTGCTTGCCGCTGTGGGTGGTAATGGATGGCCGTGCACCAATACTGTCCTTTAGGCTTTTTCAAGTAATGGTTTGGCTAAGAGGTGTGAGGCGGGTGAGTGTTCAACGGCTGCAGATACTGTTACTCCTAGGAGTGTCGAGAAAACAAGGAGAGGAAAGTCCACACACACACACACACACACACACACACACACAGGTCGTAACACTTGACACTGCCATTCTGTGTGTATCAATTGTCTCCCCTGAGAGGGTGCACAAGATTCAGATGAAACTGACACCAGATGCTTTGAGGATTGCTCCATTCATCTGTGTGTGTGTGTGTGTGTGTGTGTGTGTACGTTTGTGTGTACGTTTTCAACAAATCCATGCCTATATGTCTCCATGCACAATGCATTTATGCTTGTATTTATAGGTGTGCGTATGTGTGTGCGCGTGTGTGTGTGTGTGTGTGCGTGCTTGGCCGAGACTCTGACAGAGATGGATGAGGCAGAGCGGCCCCTGTGATGGACTGGTGCGCTTTTGCGTCAGTGACCTCTGACCTCAGCGAGGCCGGCGGCGGCGGACACGCTCTCCCACTGTGCATTAGTTAATGACCGATCGCCGTCTGCCTGGAACACACACACACACGCACACACACACACACACTCAGGTGGGTTTTTCATCCTCAAATATTGTTGTGTTGTTGTGGTGTGTGTGTGTGTGTGTGTGTACCAGATGGGTAATGGGCCAGAGGGAAGGGTGAATCGACAATGACTTGACAATTTTAAACAACCCAGGACTCTTTCGCTCAATTCTTCACTTGGATCACGTCCAGAATCGCTAATATAAAAAGGACAAATCAATTTGCTTTCATATTATTATCAGAACCACTTTAGAGGGGCTACGTGGAGTATTTTTAAACATCAATATATCATTGTCAAGTTAATTGCGATACCTCGGTATTAGGGTTAGACCGCTCTACGGGAGTTGCCAATATTAGCCTTTTATGAATTATTGCACATCAGCCAGGCAGTGTCACCCCCCCCACTGATACCACAGGTACATAAAAACTGTCTGTAAAACATGAAAATTCAATGCTATTTTCTCTGGAGGTTTTATTTCATTTTATTGTTAGAATGAAGTAATTCCTCATTTAAAGGCGGTGATGTGTCTTTGACATCGAATAGCTCCAGCTGGAATTTTAGTGTCCCGATGCTGTTTCAGAGGCGGTTTCCTGCCAAGAGTTAAATTCCGGGGGGGAAAATGAATACTTTTCGGGCATAAAAACGGCAGCTTCTTTACCAAAATATTGGCATCGGCCTTAAAAGACTCACACGGTGGAAGACTACTCGGTGTAGCAGACATGACGGAGTGCCGAGAGCAACAAACATACAGGAGCTTGTTTTGGTGCAGAGACATAAATGACAACTTACAGGGTTTCACAGTACATCCTGACGCCACATGGTCCAAGGACAAGCCTGGGCTACTTTTGGTGATTCATCTCGTCGCTGTGTGTGTGTGTGTGTGTGTGTGTGTGTGTGTGTGTGTGTGTGTGTCGCTTGTCAGGTTCCCTGTGTGTATAATGTGTGTTCCAGCATAGCCTGGGACATCTGTACAAAGCTGAGTCTCTTCCCCTGTCAACATCACTGCCGAGGGAGAGAGAGGAGGCTGGAGGAAGGGAGGGATGAAAAAGACCGCAGCAGATGAAAAGAGAGAGAGAGAGAGAGAGAGAGAGAGAGAGAGAGGGAGAGAGAGGGAGAGAACAACAGGAATTAATGGATGACAACGATAAAAAAAAAAAAGGAGGAGGCCACCTAAACATGATGTCCGACATCATCCGGTTGTTTTATTGCCACAATCACCGGAGAGAGAGAGAGAGAGAGAGAGAGAGCGACATAGAGAGGGAGAAAGAGACATAGTGTGTGTGTGTGGGGGGGGGGGACAGGGGAGAGAGAGGGAGAGGAGAGACATTGAGAGTGTGTGACAGGGTGAAAGAGACAGACAAAGTGTGAGACAGGGAGGGAGAGACATTGTTAGTGTGTGTGTGTGTGAGACAAGGAGAGTAAGGGTGAGGGTGTGTGTGTGTGTGTGTGAGGGAGAGAGAGACAGAGTGAGAGACTTAGAGAATGTGTGAGTGCAGACGGGAGGACACTTCACCTTCTCCCAGCCTAATTGCTTCTGTTTTAGCACTTTGCTCTCTCTCTCTCTCTCTCCCCCTTTCTCTCTCTCTCTCTCTCTCATTCATCTCAAGACATATGAAACGAACACCTCTCACCTCCCTCTCTACTCTCCTCCTTTCTCCTCCTCTCCTATCTTCCTCTCCGCCTTTGGCACAGTGCTGAGCCAGCAGTTCTGCCTCTCTCATCCCTCTCTCCCCCGTTCTCACCCATCCTCTCCCCCCCCCCCCCCTAGTCGAAGCCACAGCAGTGGAACATGGAGCACAATGCTAATCAGCCCTCCTGTTGTACGTACATCTCTCTCGCCCTCAATCTCTCTCTCTCTCTCACGCACACACACACACACACACACACAGGTAGAAAACCCCATCTAACGAGTGTCAGGAGTCGTAAAAAGAAACAAACCTTGCCTCATCTTTTATCTCCCTCATTCCAACCCCCATCCCTTCCTCTCTCTTTTTTTTTCTTCCCTTTATGTCGGCGTCAGCTCCCAAATGAGACAATCAACAGCCGTGGAACTTTAATACTGTTTTTTATTTGCCAAGTCAAATCCCTAATTCTTCACAGTCGTCCGTCACTTAGATTGTGTGCAACAAAAACATGTCATAGTTGGTATTTCCATCTGCCGTTAAACCGATATATTACTCTGCCCATTGATTTCAGAGGGGGGGTTTGAGTGTCCCGTGGTCTAAATGCCCTTTCAGAGGCTTTTCCAAGAATACAATTCGAACAGAAACACTACATCATTGTAAATTTCAGCATTTTTTTTGGCACCAAAATGGTCAGATTCAAAGAAACTGGATATCGGCACAAAATAGCAGCTATTGGCTGCTTCAATACAAACACATCAATATCAGCAACTGCCTCCAAAAGTCAAATTGGTCGAATCCCAGTCATCAGACCTGCATCAAATAGTATTTTCAATAGTATTTTACATTGTATTTGCAAAAAAAAAATAGTAATAGTATTTGCAGTACTTTTTTTTGTCTTGTTGTAAACAATTTAGGAGGTGTCAGAGGGACACAAGGAGTGCCAGAGAGGTTCCTGTGATTGACAACCTAACTGACACTATCTAAATTAGCCTGCTGCGGTAAACCCCGCCCATCTGACACTCCATGCAGGTGGAAAACAAACACGCGGGAATTATTTGCAAATATAATTTCACCCAGCTCTGGCAGTCACATCAAAGGTATCGTACACTGCAGGAAACGCTGCAGGTACGATAAAGTCATGAGGCAGAAACATGCTGTTGAGTTTTTAATGGCTTCAATATGAACTAGCCATGCAGTAAAGGCTTTGAAACGAGAGGCTTCGGGTCTGAGAATGTCTGCCCTCATAGGAGGTAACGTCTGATTCAGTGTTGATAAAGGACGTACTGACATGGCATGAGTGTGTGTGTGTGTGTGTGTGTGTGTGTGTGTGTGTGTGTGTGTGTGTCCTCTCCTCTAGCAGTTGTGTTGCATCTTGTCACAAGAGTCTGTGTGACACTACTAATTAGGCACTCAACAAGACAGGCCGCACAGCCAGAGATGTTTCACCCGCACACACACCTGCACACACACACACACACACACACACACACACACACACACACACACGCGCACACACACCTCGTGGTTCATCCCCACATCGCCTGACTCGCGGGGTACCTCATTGTCAAGACAGGAAACATCCCGGGTGCCGTGACAAACCCCCGGAGACCGTCGCGGGAACGCCACGCCGCGCGTCGCCACGGGCAACGGGGCGTCGCGGGAGTTTGGCAGAGATCGGGCTTGTGTTTTCTCTCGAATATCTCTCTCTCTCTCTCTCTCCGTCATTGTCTCTCTCTCTCCGTTACGGTATCTCGCCCTCTCCGGAGCTCTCTCTATCTCGACAAGTCTTTCTCTTTCTCTCGGTCTCTGTCCCTCTCACTGTGTAATCATATCCTTTACACCATAGGCTCCCAATCTAATCTCATGCATCGGTACTCTTTAATTAAACTGATTCGCGGAGACTCTCTTTCTCCTCCAGCATGTCCTCAATTCATTCATGCCTCCCTAACAACACACACGCGTGCATATATACAGCGCACCCTTATTCCCCTATGTTCTTGTTGGCAGCTCTGCAATCAACTCAAATGCCGCACAGTTCACAAAATGTTACTCCTAATTATTTCCTGATGTCTGAAGCAGCTGTTCCCCATCCCGCGCGATCGCTCTTTTGATTGGTCGAAAACCAAACAGTGGCGCGCCGCGATGATCGACGCGACGCAGCAATCAAGAACGTCCCGGAAGGATGGAGGGAGGCGAGTCGGGTCAGAAAAGCCAAATCGTCATTGGCTATTGTTCATTTTTCTCCTTGTTGCCGTCAGTTGAACTTGAACTGGCGAGTTTGGGGGGGGGGGGCGGGGTTATAGGAACAGTGCAGTGGGTTTCTTTTTTTTTTTTCACCGCTGCGGCTAATCATGGCGCCACACACACACACACACACACACACACACACACACTACAGTAGCTCCTATGTGACTTCTGAGTCTGTTCCCAATTTGCTGCACAGAGATAATACAGAAAAAGTGAAGCTACAGCGCAAAGAGGGGCTCTCTCTCTCTCTCTCCCCCTCAGCCTCTCGCTTTATAATTTCCTCTTTGTTCACCTGCTTATCTACCTCCTTCTCTTTCACTCGCCGTTCTCCCTTTCCACCCCACCCCCCCACCCCCCCCGTTTCCCAGGGATTCAATTTCCCTCCAGCTAGTAAACTGCACTGTAATTACACAAGCTGCTTTATTGAACTGGACGGGATAATTCCCTTTATGCGTACAGAGACGGGCCCTCCCTTTAAAACCCAGCCGGGCAACCCCATCGTTGCCTTCCATCTGTCCATCTGTTCACCTGTCATTTTATTGTCCCCGTCCTCCCTTTTAGACCCTCTCTTCTCTCCCTCCGTCGTCTGGTCGCTGGTGATTCATTCGCTGCTGCCGCGTGTCTCCGCGTAACACTGCAGCAAAGCGGTAGGTCGCCTGCCACCGGGTACAAAACCACGCGTGATAAAAACGCAGCGCATAAAGCTTGTATTGGCTTTAGGGGGAGTCTGGTGCATTTTCCCGAGGGAGGGAAAGTAACAAAGTACATTTAGTACTCAAGGAGTGTAAGTTCATAAAAAAAAGAGAAGGAAGCAAACAGAATGAGTCTCCACCATCACCTGTAGTATCATCATCACATACTAGGTTAAAGCATCAAGGATTGAATGACTGAATGAGTGTTACAGGTGTCAATCATAGCTCCCAGTCAACACTGTCATTTTAGGTGAGTAGAATTGGAAACAGGGCTGTTGCGGGAAACCAATCTAGCAGGGTATTTAGACTCAAAGGGCCAACAATAAACCAAGTTGTGTGAATGTTTTTTTTTTTTTTACAAATATCCCAAAAGTAAAGAGTCTTTGAGTTACTGATGGTAATTCCTCCGAGTGACGTCCTCTGGAGGACACCTTTAATGTGCTGTTAAATACAGCTCAGTGTGCAAATGATGAAAATGAAAAAGTAGTATGGCCCAAAGCCTCACAGAGGGATACTACTGAGAAAATATCATTTTCAACCAGTACTTTTTCAAAGTTATTTTATAGCGTACTTACTACAGTGAAAAGCAATTTAAGGTACTAATACATATCTAGTGAACTAAAGACCTCAGTGAAACGTTTTTCTCTGTGAATTAGTTCGGTTCAAACGTATTATGGGTGAAATGAAACTCCTTCCACTGATAGGTACTCTCTAACACTAATAATAATGTGACGTTTCTACAGGGAGGTCAGAGGTCAAGGTCAGCCTGGAGATGATCATTGCTCACTTGCTTATTTCCACAAGGCAGCTGCTCGCCGACACAAGGGCTTGAACTGCATCTCACAAAATCCTTGAGCGGCAAAGAAAGAAAGAGATTCTCCAGTGGACGATTCAACTGCTCTAAATGATCGGGGGGTAGTTGGGGGATACGGAAAAGATCTGGCAACCCGGCTCCTGGATCCCCCACAACATGTAAAGCCATAATGATTATCGTCAGGCCGATCATTACCGTCATGCAACAGGGAGGGAAAACAGAACTAATTGCTTCCCTCTCAAGTCCCCAGTGATTTACCGCGTACATAAATGATGGTTTCTAGAGGGGTTGGGAGGAGAGGGGTGAGGGAGGAGGAACGGAGGGGAGGAGAGGCAGGTTTTCGATAAGGTGATCGACTTTTTCCTGTGTTGTTTAGCTCGCTCTCTCTCTCTCTCTCTCTCGCCTCGGTTTAAGCGGAGACAAGGCAGGGAGGGAGTGATGGAGGGAATCCTTAGCCATTTTGTCTTTCTAATTGCGGCGGGTGTGGGAGCGGTGTTCTCGTAATTACAGTTAAGTCAAAGCCCCTTTAGGCCGCGGGGAGGATAAGGAGCGGGGGAGCCAGGGAGACGAGCAGGGAGGCTCACTTTAACTCAGGGAAAGGCTTTGAACGCGCGTGAGAATAAAGGCGGCGCCAATCTCCACGGGCGGCGCCTTTCGCGGAGGTCGGGCGGAGAACAACCAGACTCAAGTTGCATCACCTGAAAGCACGCAATACCGTTGAATTCCCATTTGAAATACTATTCCTGAGCCCTGGCACAGGCTGTCTTAGTGAATAGTCACTGCTGTCACACATAGCTAGAAAAATATTGTCTTTTTTTTTTTTTTTTTTTTAAGGGAGCAGGTTTAACATTTTTATTCTTTATTTATTACCGCTCGACTATGTCTGGGCACCGTACCGGGTTTTTTGGGCAGTATCCAGAGTGATATTCTGTCGATGAAATGTACTTCTGGTTTCGGACCGATTGCACTAACTTAGCATAAAGCCTATTTGGATGTATATAAGTCCAGACAAACATTGTGTGAGTCCACAAAGTCATTGTCAGTGGACAAGCTCCAGGCCGTACATCATGCTGACATTGCAGATTACAGTCTCAGCTCCTCTAGTTTATAGCTCCGCGAGAGAGCAGCGGTGATTGGGCTGTCCCGGGTCGTGAGAGTAACTTGTATGTGTGCTCTTAAATCGAATGGTATTCCCTTTTTAAACAGCCTCCGACTCGCAGCGAAATCACAGCGGCGACAAAAGCTGGAGTCAGTGTTCCATCCGTCACAATAAGATAAGGAGAAAAATGGCGTTGTGTGTCCAATAGGACCGTGCACATTTTATTCAGCCGTGTTTGAAACAAAAACCTCTTGCACATGTTCTTTTAAGAAGAGACCTCTCTTTTCATTGATTTCCCATCCCATTTTCAAACACGTGAGAAAGGGGCACGGGTTCAAGCTGCTCTGTGCACATGCCACAAGTGCAGCAGCGGTGAACGCCCCCCCCTCTTGTCTCTTTTTTAATTTCCCAAAGCGACTTGCTGCACGCAAGTTTGGTCCCGACAGCTTAACGGCTACACCTTCACACGCGCTCATATGTAAACTGTGACATGAACACACACACACACACACGCGAACACACACACACACGCGCGCACACACACACACACACGCACTTCCTGTACCACATCCTTCTCTGACATCAGCACTCCCCGACTCCCTGACTGCCATCTAACATTTATAATGCCGCTGAAAGCCTCACATAACACAACACGACCCTCGGGGCGAGTGTGCACGTGTGTGTGTGTGTGTGTGTGTGCACATGTGTGTGTATGTGGCTCTGAGCGGGTTATATTTGAAGCTGCTGTGTCTTGAGTGTACGGTTTACCTTGACAGATAGTAGGAGGAGGGTTGTATGTTGTACACAGACTAGGTTGGCACACGAGAGCTGTATTTCAATTTAGGTGATTTTTGTTGCATCTGACTTCTGGCCAGGGTCGGTGTGAGAGCATTGTGGCCAATTTTAGATTAATACAGCGCAAGATAGAAATGATTCCTTATTCCAAATCGATACACAAACTATAAAATTGCTCTCACAAAAGTTTTAGCAATGTTGTTCCTAACTGAGACACAAAGGAACAGGAATTAGACCTTGTACTTGGCAATGTGATCATGTTGGTTATTATTATGATACCGTGCTATTTTATTGATCTCCGTAAGGAAAGTTAAAACTTGAAGCAAATCAATAACAATAAATCCATAGGTTGTTCACCAAATGCAACTAAAATGCAAAAGTATCGGAAAATCTTGGCAACTAATATGAAAGCAGTAAGTGCCATTACGTTTGAAATGTGCTATTTAAAGAAATATTTGTCCTGCCTCTCCGTTATTTCATAGCAACCGTAGCAATGACTGGCTCTAACGTCGTCCTCTTTTCGCTTTTATGTTGATACATTTTTATCCTGTACAGTTAGAGTTATTAACCACACTGGTTGGAGGGAGTAAGAGCTATAATACGGTGTATAACAATCTTTTGAGTGATATGTTATTTTCCCTACTGAATTTAATACTTTTGTCAAATAATGTTAGTCTTAAACACTGTTTACCAGTGTTTATCAGTCCATCATCATCTGTTAGTCTGTACAATTCATAGGGAGATGAATTCACTTACCTGTAACAGTTATGACTTTATTGTTCATAAAGGATTTAGCCACAAAGCTTTATAATATTAATGTTCTTTTAACACGTCATTTGATGAATGCAAATTTAAGTAATACTTTGCTTGTGTTACCTAGGATTGTCCTTAAAGAAATTGGTCTGGGGGGGGTGGTAACCCCAGCCAGAGCAGCCAAAAAGTGGGAGAACCTGAAAAAAAACCTACAAGGTCTGTTTTGCCTCAGCTCTTAGCACAAAGCTTATACTACAGTTTAAGAATCATTCCTGTAGTGACAATACTGTGCCTTATTATATCAGTTTTTGACAAGTCCATGCATTGGTAATTTTAAGGAACTCCACCAACTGGCCAGGGGACAGAGTCAGGGGAAGCCACTGCGGGGTCCTGGACATGGTACCCCCTCATGGATGAGGCACTTGGGGGGAGGCCATCTATTCAGCCTCCTGTCCTTGTTGCCTCAGCTTGGGGGGGAAATTCCCGGGCTACTGCAGTGGCCCCCTCTGCTGCCCAAACAGCGTCCCCTGGCCCTGCAGCAGGACAGGAGGAGACAGAGGAGTCAGGGCCAGGGCCAGCAAAGAGGAAGCGAGGCGACCCTGTCCTGGAGTTTCTTGAAAGAGAATCACAGAAGGCAGAGGAGAGGGCCAGGAGGGAGGAAGAGCGGGAGGAGAGGCTTCTGTCTCTCCTTGAGAAAATTGTAGATAAGATGTAAATAGTTGTGTAGAGTAGATGTTTTTTGAGAATATTAATACAAAAAATATTAAAAAATATGCCTGGCTAATTAATGCTACATTTGCATATTTTGTTTAAAAAATAGTATAGGTAATGTTCAATTACTTCATTGTAGTAATGACAGGGAAAGATGAAGGAAGGAAGACTGATGGCAGGAATGATCTGTTCAAGATGTATTGAGAAAAAAAAAGAAGCTTTTTTTTTGTTTTGTTTAAATACATCTGTAACACATCTCTGTATTACTATAGCAAAAACTTTACCACACCCAGTAAAACAGTAGAACTGTTAATCAGAACACTCACTTTACACTAACACAGTCAAATGGCCAACCACACCTGAACCACCACAGTGAGCCTTACCTGCAGTGACCCTCTGACTGAAGACGGATTTAAATCTCACAGATTTTGAGGTAAGTGTTACACCTGCTGTTGCAGAGGGGCATGGACCAACATAATCTTGTTGTGTTATGAATAACAAAGTTTAATAGAGAAAAACACATTTGAGAATAGGGCAGTTTTGATTTGAGTTTTGATTATCATGAACCATGTAGTTTTTTGTGTGTCCATCTTTTAGACCAAGTAAACTATTTACAAAAAAAAAACCTTAAACGGTAATAATAGAACCCAGTAACCATCTTGACTGGTGTTCGTTAAAAGGATATTAGAAATGTTTTGTGAAACAAGCAGATAACATCCAATGCAGTGTGAGAGAGAGAGAGAGAGGGACTGGACTAACTCCCATTTCCTTTTTTTTTGGTTAAATGTAATCGTGGACCTCCAGAGCTGCCACCAGACCATCCGGAGCAGAAACAGCCGCTGCCATTTGCTCCCTGATCTGCTCCCCACGCTGCTGATCCTGGTGGAGATGTGGCTCGTCGTTGTTGTCATCAGGCCTGAAGACCTCCTCGGCTGGCTCCATAATGTCTCCATTGGAAACACGGATGTTGTGTAATATTGCACAACAAGCGATGACTTCAACCGCGAAGGTTGGCTTCACCTCCAGTGACTTGAAGAAAATTGATCTCCAGCGGGTTTTCATGATGCCAAATGACCGTTCAATTATTGACCTGGCCTTGGAATGATGGTGGTTGAACCTCCTGGAAACAGCAAGGCGTACTGGCTCTTTGTAGGGAGTGATGAGTGCAATGGGCACTGACAGGCATGGATACCCACCATCCCCAAGGATGTAGAAACCCTCTGGTGGGTACAGCTGCTGCATGTACAGTGGGCTATTTTTGAGGACCCTTGAGTCATGGACAGACCCTGGGTATCCTGTAAAAATATCCATGAACATCCCGGTGTGGTCGGAGATTGCCTGAAGCTGAACAGAATGAAACAACTTTCGATTTAGGTAGCATTGGGCATCTGCAGAGGGGGGTTTTATTCGGATTTGGCAGCCATCAATGCTGCCCACTACCCTGGAGAAGGCCGGGGAGCCAGCAAGCCGAGCAAATCCATTTCCAATATTCTCCAGGTCAGCGTGGCTCGGGAAATGTATGACACGGTTCTTAATTTTCAGCAGCTTCTTGGCAACCCTGTGCACCATATCATGGACTGTTGTTCGTGGGATGTCGAAACTCCTCGACACCACGCGATAGGAGGTGGCACTGGCTAACCAAAATACAAAGACCAGCACCTCGAGGTAATGGCCCCATCCATGATCTTGTTGGCTACGGAGCATTCCAATCAGGTGCTGTAGGGAAGCTCTCTTAAGCCTGTAATCTGGCTTCAGGTCTGCGTCTTCATCCATGTAAAGACGAAGGACTGGCATGGTGGCATTTAGGTTGCAGTATGTGGTCTGGGGCTCCAACTAAAATGAACATTATGATGGAATTTAATAACGTTGTTAAAATTCATAAATGTTTATGTTCATAAATGTTAGTGTTCATGTTTAAGTGTTTATAAATTAATGTTGAAGTGTTAACAAATTAATAAATGTTTGTACACAACTGTCACAATTTAGCTGGAGTTGTCTATCACGGGGTAAATGGAACACTAATAAAGTAGCCTACAGTATACTAATTATGTTTTGATAATGAGCTAACATGTTAGCTAATAGAAGCTGGTCTATTTACCGGTTGACAGCGTCGGCGAATCAACAAAAGACGTCTTAGACGTCTAATTCGAGTTAGAGTTCGCCTCCGTTTTTGCCTGAGAAGCATAACTTGAACCAACAGCAGCAAAACAGCTACAGGAATCATCGTTGTAGCTAACTGCTTTAGCCACCGATACAGGAGGTAACGTTAATATGAAAGTTGGTGCTAGTCGCTAGCTCGTGAGCTAACTACCTCAACTAGCTCACGAGCTAGCGACTAGCACGATCTTATTGTGCAACTTATTGTACAGCTTGTTAGTAGGAGACAGCGCCATATTGACAAAACCACACTTGCACATCATTAGAATTTCAACAATTTATTTGTGATTTAATATTCAATACTGCAAAATCGATACTACCTGAGTACATTTCAACCTGCTGCCATGAGTGCTTGGTTTGTTTACGTGATGCTGGGTGCGTCCGCTTGTGTCACATGAATATCCGGCGCATTTTTTTGACGCAGCGATGTTCAGCGTAGTGTCCGAAACTTCAGTTGGTCGTATACATAGGGAATAGTGAGTGAGTGAACGAGTGAACCATTCCGAAACACAGCCAAAGAGTGGGTTCCCATTCACGTTCCAGATCTGTGTTAATGCATTAACGTAGGTGTTGGGGTACGTGTTGGTTTGGAGGGGGTGCACGATGCGCTCCTGTCCGTGCGTGCAATGAGTTTATCGGAGTTGATGATGAAAGCAGCCGTATGTGGTGGAGATCAATGCAAAATGTATGTGAATGTGTCAGTGTATGTGTGTGTGTGCATGTGCGTGAGAGTGTATGCCTGTGTGTGTGTGTGTGTGAGTGTGTGACTAATGCAGAGATACTGTCATTGAGGGTACAAGGGCATCGCTAAAAGCCCTCTTTATGCAAATGGATCGGAGATGACAGTGTGTATGTGTCACAGGCAGGACGTATCTCATGATGATAACTTATCTCTCTGAGCAGATACGCCTGATATGGAATATGAAGCTCTCTCTCTCTCTCTCTCTCTGTCTCTCTCTCCCGGTCTCTCTCGCTCTCTCATTAACAAATTTATTAATGGCCTCTTAATTATGTCTGCTTATCTCCCTCTAAAGCCCCCGTGCTGCCCCGAGACTACGATCTCAGTTTAGCTGCACACACACACACACACACTATGTACATATTTGAATAAAACCTTTCTCACATATGTGTATATAGTCCCTCTCGCACAGAGCTAAAATCTTCCCCCTCAACGCACTAAAATAACCGCTCGGCTCTTCCAGCCTCAAGTTATCTGACGAGGGTTCCTATGAGAATCATGAATTTACTCCACCTCTGTTCATCCTTTCCTCTGGTTCCTCCTCCTCCCTTCATTTTTCTATGATATAACTGAGCGGTGCTGGTAGTCCAGCCTTTCCCATCGCTCTCTTCCTGGGCCCTTTTCACTCCTCCCTCCTCCCTCCGTCCTATCCGTCCCTCCATCTCTCTCCTAGCCCTTCCTATCCTATCTCCCTTCCTTCCTTCCTTCCCTTCTCTCTATCTGCTCATCTCTCCCCAGCTCTCCTAACCCTCTTACCTCCCTCCTTGCTTCCACTCGTCTCTCTCTCTCTCTCTCGTCTTCTATCTCGATCACGCCATCTCCTCCTTGCCATTTTAGAGCTTTTTTAGTTCTTGCTTCCTCTATTCCCTCCCACCACTCATCCCTCTCTATCAGTCCATCTCTCCCTGGCTCTCCAAGATAAATCTTAGTCTGCCTCCTCCCTTACCTCCTTACCTCGCTCCCTTCTTCCTTCAATGCATCTCTCCTTGGCTCCTAAAGACCTGTATCAGTCAGTACTTGTGGCTAATCCAACATGGGAAAAGAAGCACAGTTTATCTTGTCATTCAGAGCTATAAAATGGTACAATGCAAAGACTGACATCGTAACAAGTCACTAAATGTAGAATTGAGTCTTAAAATCTTGTTTTTCTTAGACGTGAAAAGATGGATGGATATTTTTTGATCAAACTCGTTCCTAAAACGTGTCTCCTGTAATGTTAAGTGAGTTGGGGTGCATGGCGTTTTGTCACATATGAGCATGTAATATGCATGCACACACACCTGCACACACACCTGCACACATGCATGCCGATGTGCACACACACATATACATATGCACGCACACACACATGAATTTCCTGAATCACAACAGCATTTTAGCTACAGTATCTCCCATGATGCTTTGCTGCCACTTGACACAGATGGCTAATGGCAATCATCAGTCATTTCACTGAAACACCTGAAATACCCTTCTATGGCTTGGTGGTGTGTGTGTGTGTGTGTGTAGCTACTGTACACATGCAGTAAGTGTAGGTGTGTATATGCCCTTGTCTGTGTGAGAAAGCGTTATTTCCATGTGTGTGTGTGTGTGTGTTTGTGTACATACTATGCGCACTATGTTGCGTTAGGAAGACTTTTTTTTGGTCAGAATACACACCCCACGGCCGGCGTGCTCGTCCCCAAGATAGCTCCAGACTCGGACAGAGATTTCCCGATAGCGCAGCCGGCTAAAGTTAAGGCACTCCCAAACTCTCCCCAAGTTCAACAAGGCCTGACAAAAAGTCAATAACTTCCACAGGCTCACACTTTCTAGAAGAGAAACATCCAGACACAGGAAGCAGGAAGCTAAATAAACCTCAAGCACACAAACGCAGCGATCCTCTTTTCCACTTCCCTCATTAAACTGTTACCTAACAGAGCTAGGATCAGTTTAACGACTCATTTAAAGGAATAGGCCACTTTTTAGGAAATAAGCTCAGTAAGATCAACTTACTACTGGCTTCAGTTTCACCTGTGTGTCAGGTATTTCTATTCTTCACATGTATACACACTAATGCGGCACACAGTGTACAGCGAGGGGATCATACAGTCTAGTGTAGCATCATCACCATATGCACCATATCCCAATAAATACTGGACACAGCGGGAAAACTGCTTCCAATCTTCTGGTTAAAAATAAAAATGAGTGTATTCCATGAATTGCATTTGTCTTTCTATTGTGTCTTTCTGTATGATATAATATTTACAGGTACTCATAACTCTCTCACCTAGACCTTCACATAACCCCTTCCTGCTCCTGGCATCTCACCTTTCCTTTATCTCTGCTCTTTCTCTCCATCCTCCTCCTCCTTGGTTACCTCTCAGCTAGAGGTCAAACTCTCAGTCTGTCCTTGTCTGCTCTAATCACACCATCTCCCAATTCACTTTCAGTCCCAGGGAGCGAGGGACTGCTACACTTCAATACACGCATTTCAATTATTTACACAGACGTGCTCCAAAAATCACAGTTTGTTTTTTCTTTACATCGTATTTACATGTGATAAGACGAATGGCTCCCAACCAAGTATTTTCATGCAAATTGCAATGTTTCTAATTAGAAAGGCTGAATGAAAACGGAAAATTTATTTTACGCTCGCTTGAGGTGGAAAAGTGTTTTGGCAAAGAACGTATACCAAGTCAAGTTGAGTCAGATTCATTCATAAAGCAGCTTACAACAATTAAAGTTGGCACCAAAGTGCTTTACAGCAGCAGGTGAGATTAACACACAAAACACAAAGAAAACAAAGACTTTCAAAAGTTCAAGTGGCAGAAAATCAGACAACTGTAGGCCGATGAGTAAAGGTACGTTTTTAGTCGGTTGACTTGGCCGCTCTGATGCTTGGAGGATTAGGCTTGCTCCGTAGTTTTGGGGCAGCTACAGAAAAGGAACGGTCACCTCTAGTTTCAGTGCGCGGGACAGACAAAAGACCTTGGCCAGTGGACCTGTGGGATGTGGCTGTGTGGTGCGGGCTAAGAATTTGAAATATAGAGAGGAACCAGACCATGTAGGGCTTGAAATCAACCCGATAGCGAATGGGGTGCCAATGCAGAGGGGTGCGATCCTTTTTCTTGGCTCTAGTTAAGAGCCTGCCAATGAGATGTTGGGATAAGCGACATAGCGATATTATTCGCTTCAACCCAGCAGATGGAAACCAAATTTTCCATTTTATTTTTTTTGCAACATTTCAAAAGTTTGTTTAAAATTCACTTGGCAGTTGAACGGAAACATAGTGCGCTTTTTCGCCTGTGTAGCTCGACCATACACGTTATGTTCCAGACCCTTTCAGTCTGATTATGCTAACATAATACCCCTTAGCTGGGCTTAGCCTCAATAGAGTTTCATTTAAATGGTAATTATTTTTTTCCAAAAAACTTAGACATAGTAATAAAAAATAGGATGGAAGCAACCGTGTATGGTGAAGAAGAGGTCAGAAGCCAAACGGGATAGATAGATAGATAGATAGATAGATAGATAGATAGATAGATAGATAGATAGATAGATAGATAGATAGATGAGAGCAGGCATAGCTGCTGTTTCATACATGTTTAAATGCTTCCATAATTGCATTCTCTATCTGGTTTTGGTTTCATTTTAATGGCTGGCTGATGAAAGGAAATTATGGTTTTCAGGAAGTTCATCAGTTGAAAATTGGCTTCCATTGATTCCACTCTGCATTCTGTTTGGGAGGCAGGATATACCAAAAGAAAACCCTGCAGGAAGATCAAGTGGTGTGGAAAATGAAGAAAAACCGAGAGAAGCGAGCAGAAAGACTTTAGCATACATGAATGTGTTGCAGACCTGTCTGATGGTAATTCAGCTTGTTCTCTGTCATATTCAATTTCACCAACTGAGTAGCTCTCCATCTCTGTCGCTATTATCTCCCCTCTTCCATCTGATGGCAAGGATTTGTATGCCACATTCAACATAAATCCATATATTTATAACATGGACATTTTTCATGGTGAAATATATCCTGAATAACTGTCCCCTGGTCTACTGTAATCTATTTCTGGCTTACTTATGTCCTTTTCTGTATGTGATATATGTTTCACTCCAAAATGCTATACATATGTCAAAAATGATACCTGATAGCAACGGCTCTTTGTTTCAAGCATATGCAGGGTAAATCCCTTTCAAATGGTGCTTTGGTGTAAGGTTAGAATAGGATAAAACATCTTTATGAGCAACACAATACAGACAGTAGATTGCCACTAACTTTAACACTAAGCAATAGGGTGTTTTATTTTCATTCGATCATTTTGCAAAAGAAGTTCTTCAAAAGACAGATATCTCAATTTGGAATTAAAGCCTTAATGAATGATCAGTTAAATCCTCGTCTGGTTTCATAATGAGTATTTAACGCTACTGCTGCTGCCCTTCCTCCTTCAGTGGACAGTATGTGACACATTGAACATCGATACATGTGTTCATACATCGATTTAAGAACATTAATTCATTATAGCAGACATGTATAGAGAGAGAGATATGTTGAGACATACGATAGATTTGCGTCTCATCGCGGACAACATCACGGGTTGGAATCTGCCTTGTGACCTTTGTTGAATGTCAGCGGCCCGCCACCACCCCCCTCCTGTCCCTTTCCACTTCAAAATGTCTAATAAAGGCGAAATGGTTTAAAAATAACGATGACAAATATCTTTGAACGGGTGTCCTTCACGGCTCAACGGCCCAAAGACGCATGTCACGTACCCACAACACGGCAACTCGCAAAGACTTCACCGATTCTTCCCCCCTCTCTCTCATCTCTGTTCCCTTAGCTGTCTGGTGCTGGCATGTGACACATTCGACATAACACCACACGCTGCATAACATGACATAAATCGATATAAATTATTTTAAATGACTACATTCCAGCCTTTCATCATGAGGATAAGTAGGATTTAGTGAGCCCTCCCTCTCGTCTCATCATCTGTCCTTTGCCTGCTACAAGTAAATACATCTATGTGTAAATACCGACATGAATTCATGAAGAAAATGATCTTGAATATCCCATAAGCCCTGGCAGGTTCATCGTAAGAATAATGACTTTGTAATTGCGTTTTAAAATCGTATTTTTCTTACAAGGAAACAGCTTATCAATGATGTTTTTCGAAACAGATGCGGACATAACACGGGTTCGTATATGGGCGGGTTGGAACAGAACAGACCGAAGGCATTGCAGCATCTGTTTGGGAGAGTAAAGCAGTGAAGCTAAAGCCCATACTGAAGGTAGCTGGTCATGGAATCCACTGCAAAATGCTTTGTGCAAAATCTTGAGTCACAAATTTCTTCAAAATGATTCAATTCCAGCCACCAGGATGCACAAATGGTGTTGCCAAGCTGTCAGTTTGAAAGTTGATAAGTTGCAAGTTTTATATGATGTGAAGGACAGAGCGGGGGGGAGGGGGGGCTGTTCAGAAATCTGTGATTGAAGTAGTGGTTGGACTATTTCTGTACACCTACAGGTAAGCCATGATGTAACTGCTACAAATATGAGGGTTACCAGGAAGTTTGATTTTGATATAAAAATACAAAAGTACAAAAGTGTGATGAAAGGTGAAAAAGTCATTTTTCATTTCATTGTGACTTTAAACCAAGTGAAGAGTGTGATGTGATGATGTCTCTTGTTTCCAATGCAAATCAACTTGTAACAAACAAGTACCAGTGGAGTGATTCACTCACTCCTGCAGATTCTTTCACTTGTTCCATAAGATTGTAAGACTACTGTTCCAAATAAGAATACTGTTCTAAAGAACTTGCTAAGATGGACATTTTTTGCAGCGCTTTCACTCTCCCGCTTACTCACACACTATTGGTTTCTATTCTTCACAGCAGAATGGGAGTCTACTTACTATGATGGATAATTTAGTAAGTAGACTCTAGAGGCAAACCCCGGGTTTTAGAGGGAGCGCTCCTCTCATGTACCAGCAAAACGCAGCCTCTTATGAGACTACAGCGGACAATTCTAGTGTACATGTACGTGTGTGTATCTATATATACACAGTATGTGTGTGTGTGTGTGTGTGTGTGTGTGTGTGTGGTGTTGTGCGGGTTGTGCCCTGGCTTGTCTCCAGCATTACAGATTGATGGCACATTAAAGTGAAGGACGCGTCACGCACCTGTGCTTGTGTACCACAGGGGAGCAACACACAGGTAGACAGGACGCTGCAATCAGCAAGGTGCCCCGCACACACACACACACACACACACACACACACACACACACACACACACACACACACACACACACACTTTAGGTCCCAGCAGAATCTGCACACCATGCCCTGGAGGGCGGGGGGGTTGATACAGCTCTGTGTCCTCTTTTATCATCACTCTGTGTGTGTGTGTGTGTGTGTGTGTGTGTGTGTGTGTGTGTGTGTGTGTGAGAGTGAGGAGAGTGCATACCTGTAAACTGCATGCCTTGTCGGTGTGATTTAACACATTTTTCCAATCACTATACAACTGTGTTTATATTTGTATACATGGATCGTGTGTGTGTACCTGCATGTTATACTGACACCATACTGTCATATATATAGTCAAAATACATATATATATATATATATACACACTAATGTCAGATTCATAATGACATACGTGTGTGTCGGTGTGTTTCATTATTCAATGTTGTACATGTACATGTGTGGTAACAGCATTTTAAGTAAATGCAGCATGCATGTCTAAGTGCTCCACGTGTATACCGGAGCGAGAGGACGATAAGTGGCTGATCAAGATGGAGCGGGAGGGGGAAAGAAAAAGAAAAAAAAAAAAAAGAGAGGAAACGGGAGCGTGATAGAGGGAGACGAGGGGGAAAGAGGCGAGACAGATAGACAAATGGACCGACAGACAGACAGGGAGAGACAGGCAGGGAGGCGTAGCGAGACAGGCAGAGCTTACAGCTGGAGAAGACAACTGTTGGCACGCACCGCGGTGGATCCGGTTAAGGCTCGCGACGCTGTGAGCTTCGGTGACTGAAATGACTGCCGTGATACTCTCTCTGCTCTCCTACATTAGCCGGCACGACCCACTTCATCACGTCTTATGAAGCAGAAATGCCAATAAAACAATGTCTAGCGAGAGAGTTGCCGTTTTCACACAGTATATACACAGTAGTAAAATATATTATGATGTAGCTGTGTGAAGACTTTGTGAAGAAAAGGAAATAACATGACGCTGACATGGAAGTAAAGCTCATTTTATAATACATTTTATAATTGTTTATATGTAGGATTTTGAAAACATGTTGCTGGAGAATTAAAAAAACGGATTATTGCATCTTCTAAAATCTTTCCACAAGTGTATCTGTGTTTGCATTGTAAACAGAAAGACAGATAGATGCCATCTCTCCAAGGCCACGCTGTGTCCTATCTGTTTGTCCACAGCACCTGTCAGTGAATCCTACACCACCCTTGGGTGGCATGCTCTCCCCGATCAAAGCAAATTAACACGTAACCGGATACAGACGCGAGCGCGCACACAAACACACTTTTCCCGCAAGGCTGGTTTATCCACACGCACCACTTCTCAGCAGGACTGAAGTGTTAAAGGTGTGTGTGTGTGTGTGTGTGTGTGTGTGTGTCTGTGTCTGTGTGTGTGTGTGAGAGAGATGGACAAAAACACAGTGTGATTTAATGAGTTGTCTTGTGGCCAGTGTCACTTTGGTCAGGGACACTGTGGCAGGGCCGAGAGAGAGATCAAACTCTGCACGCATAGCCAGGAGGTGTGTGTGTGTTTGTGTGTGTGTGTGTGTGTGTGTGTGTGTGTGTGTGTGTGTGTGTGTGTGTGTGTGTGTGTGTGTACTTGTGTATACCTGTGTATCTGTATGGTGCCATTGTGCATCTCTCTCTGTCGTTGCGTGCCTTTATGTCTTGTTTTGGAACTAGCCAGAGGGCTTTCATGCTGTGTGTGTTTCTTGTGTGTGTAGTGTGTGTGTGTGCGCGCACGCACGCGCACGCACGCGCGAGTGGCAGCATGTAACATCCTCTACCTCAACCTCCCTTCATTCCCCACCAGCATATCCTGTATCCCTAAACTGACATTTCCATGTGATACACGTCCCTCTCAGCTCTGCACGCAAACCATGCAGCAAATTGATTGCATATAAAATGCTAATGCATGCTTTACTGTCCCCGGCATGTTAATATTGTGATTAAAACTACAGGCATCGATTAAAGGGACAATGCACTGGTTCTATGGGGTTCCGTGACATTGAGGGGGGCGCAAGATGCTGACTCAACGTTCGCCGGTCATTTGCTACGCGGGCTCTCGAGATGCGGCGCACCCCAGTGGAATGGTAATTGTCTGACGCAAAAGAAGATGTTGAGTGCAGGCGCAGATAAACGTGAACATATTTTGCATGCATGCGCACATGCATGTTTTGCAGCTGATTGCGTTACAGTCCCAGGTGGAGGTCATTTGAAGAGCAAACGCTCATCTGAAACCCATCGGCCTCGTTTCCTTGCTCTCTTTTTTTTTTTTTTTTTTACCCTGCTACGCCTCTGGTGTTCCCGGGTGCCGCGCCATGCCATATCCTTTCCAAACATCTCACCTCATTACTACCAAGCCATTAGGGCATTCCACAGCAAACACACACATGCACACACACACACACACACACACACACTTCATCCACCTCACACTCCCTCTCCCTCCATCACAATGCGGAACACTTAAACATGCTACATTTGCTTAAAGTGCTGTTAGCATACGTTGGAATACATGAACAACCTTGAGACACACTCAAACACACACACACACACACACACACACACAGGCACATGCACCAGAAGCATTATATTATGTCTGATAATAATGATTGATGCCCATCCAAAAACAAATGGTGGTCGGCTCCATAAATCATTCGGTTGGGAGGGGCGGCGGTGAAAGCCCACATTGATCATCACACAGGCCAAATGTTACCATCTCCAAACCATTTATTCCGGGCACCATTTCATGCACAACATCTGTCGCCCTGGCAGAGATAGAGGGCGGAAACTGTTATGAAACAACAGAAGCCATCAAGCGGTCGGTGCTATGTGGTATAAAGCATGAGGTTCTGTTGGGTACGGATGGCTGGCGGTTGGTTGACGCACAAAACATCTGCAAAGGAGGCAAAGCCCGTTCTCCCACAACAACAGCAGCAGTCCAGTGGTGCTACCCAAAGTACAACACATCTTTTACCGTTGTTAATAGCAACGTTGATGGCTCCATTTTGCATAAAGCATGAAGTGGGAGCAACCGGAGGTGTTGCATGATCAAATGTGAGACATGACTGTGTGTGGAGGAGCGGACTGCCACTGAGAATACAAATAGCATGTCATGTGCTTACAGCTCGCTTCATGATCCATCCATTCGGAACAATAATGTAATGAAATAATTGAAGACGGCCACTGGCTTGTAACAGGTTCATTTACTGCGCAAGGGAAGGTTAATATTGTTGAAATCCAATGAAATGAAGTGTCCACACGTGTGTATCCGCAAGAATCTCCACCCATCCACAGATAGGCTACATCGAGATCACATGAACTCTCGGCTCCGCCCCTCCCCGAACGATTAGAGTTACATTAGACGTGTGTTAAGACTCGCTACCGTTCCAGCAACAATAGACCCAAACTTACATAACATAGCAGCACAATACCTACAGTATGTCTCCCATTGTAGCTGTCCCGACTAACTCAAGACGATTAGACACACTGAGAAAATATACTGGGTGAAGGGAGGGAGAGAGAGAGAGAGAGAGAGAGAGAGAGAGAGAGCGAGAGAAACCTAGATGTCCTTGAGAAGATAAGGGGTGGCAGGTCGAGGCCACGAGAAAAAAGGAGAAAGGGAGGTGAGATTGAGAGATGAGGAGAAAGCCGCTCAGTAGATAGATGGAGAGAAAGGGAGAGGGAGAAACCAGATTGAATCGTAAAGAGAGACTGGACAACACACAGTGAGAGAGAGAGAGAGAGAGAGAGAGAGAGAGAGATTGAGAGAGGAATAAATACAGTCCTTCCATCCTGCGGCCGGTCAGGAGTGTCCGGTCTGTGAGGCAGTAAATCGCCCCGGTTCAATGTGTGCTCTCCAAACGCCGCCGCGCGCTATTGATAAATCGGTGTGTGTTAATGAGAGGAGCTGATGTGGCCTGATGAATCACGGCAACAACAATGAGCTACGCGTGCACACACACACAGTGCACGTGCACACACACACACACACACACACACACACACACACCATCCCAAACTGCACGTACACGAATGCAGAGCCTGGGAGAGGTGTGTGTGTGTGTGTGTGTGCTGACGACTGTCACGGCGTCATTTGTCGTTTGTCTCTGAAGCAAAGACACAAAATCTCTCTCTCTCTCTCTCTCTTACACACACATATATGCACGCACACACACACACACACACAAACCAATTTGCAGTAGCTGGGTGAACACTTGGCCCGGTGCTGCAGTAACAACTCGAGTGTTATTCTATCTTGTTAACAGAATAGAGGAGGGCTTCCACAGCAGCTCCAGCATGCAGTCAGAGGACAACACGAGCTATTTTGGTTTCGCTTTGATATCCAATAGGCAGCTTAACATCCTCATTAGATCATATCAGCCTTGCTTGCATGCACGTACACACACACACACACACACACACACGCACACACACACACACACACGCGCACACACACTAAGCCAGTACAAAATGATCTCTCTCCCACACTCCCTAAATTATCAAGACATCTCATCGTTTGCGCGTGTGTGTGTGTATAAGCGTATCTACCGCATGCCTACTTATTTGTTTGCGCGAGTGTGTGCTTGCTCGCATGTGCATGGTTGTGTGTGTGTGTGTGTGTAGTCATGCAGGTGTGTATTTACATGGGTGTCTGTGTGCACATCTTGTGAATGCGTGCAAGGAAGTGGAAATATGGTGTGTGCGTGTGTGTGTGTGTGTGTGTTTGCACTTGAAAGCATGTGTGTGTCTCCTCAGGCTGGTGAGCTTGTGTGTGTGTGTGTGTGTGTGTGTGTGTGTGAGGGGCGAGCTGACCTTGTTATAAGCTGAGTGGGCTGTAGCGTTGGGGCGTCATTAGTATGGGTTAGGTGAGGGTTAGAGGGTGTGCGAGTGCATGTGCGTGTGTGTGTGTGTGTGTGTGTGTGTGTGTATGTATGTGTGTATAGAGGTGAGGGGTGACAGAGTGGGGAGTGATGGGGGATGACAGTGTAAGGGAGGAGGAGAAAGGGGGGGAGGTATATGGGTCAGGCTGGGACACAAACACACGTCACTCCCTTCATCCGTCACTGGGAGGCAGGTAAGCAGGTAAGCAGAGTGTTTAAGGACACACACACACACACACACACACACACACGCACAGCCTGTGCATAAAACGAGTACAAAGAGGAACCTGAACTACCCACTTGCAACGCAATGACGCACAAGCACACAGTGATAGGTGCATGATAACATCTACACCCCCACACACACACACACACACACACACACACTGCGTTTTTGGAGTGCCATCAGTTTATCTGTGGCTTTAAAAGTGTCACAACACACTGTACTGTAAATAGGGTGACCAGATTTTCAAAACTGGGACATGGGACCTCATGCATGTGCAGGTTTATGCGCAAGGTTCTTATCTGGGCTCATGAGCCGTTACAAAGCACATGGATTCAAGCGTTTAGGATTTCATAAAGGAACCCTTTTAATTAATGCCAGAAGCGACTGCTGTTCTTCCTGGACACCGAGTCTTTTTTCATTTTCAGAAAATATTGGAGTCAGCATTGCATTCTCTAAAACGGTGACTTTTTCTATTGAAAACTGGGACACATAAAGACTGGTCAACATAAACTTCAAAATCCTTAATCAGACTCTCTGGTCTCAAATGAAGCCGGTAGAAGCCAATGGAAGCGAACAGAATAATAAAAGCCACACACAGCAGCTCATAGAGTTACTATTGGTCTAATGTTACACTGGTGGCCCAGAAAGTCGCCTCCTCACTGGTTGGTTTTATGGTGGAATCTGCTGGACACTTGGTGCAGGATTGCAGCCTGAGGGTGAACATATTGCTTTGGTGCTGTTGACTGTTTCCCTCCAACTGCCTGTTAATTGCAGCTCTAGCAGCAAACCACTATTGACTTGGGTGCAACTGTGACTTGTCGTGTATCATTTTAACATTTAGGCTAGATGCAAATGCGGTAGTGGCTTATGGTTAGTGGCTCTGGAGCTGTGATGCTGTGATATGCCGTTGCATAGTGCCCCAGGTCCCGGGTAGTACTGCCATGCCAATACAGTGTACATCTTGATAAGCTATCTGCAAGTGATGATGCAGTAATATGTCCTATTGTTATCTGGGCTCTTGGAGTAGGCTGCTGCCGTGCCGGTGTAAATCCTGTTTTCCTCATACGTACAAACACAGACAGGACTGTAACTCTGGTCGAAGACATGATGGACTGTGAGCCCCCAAGAGACTCCACCTCATAATCTGTGCCTGACAAAAGCCAACAGATGGCTAGAGATGTCACCAGAAAACAATGGAAACCAACCAAGCCAAAAGGAAGCCAACGCAAGAGCAGGCTGCTCTGAGGTCCTGCCAGGAGGAGGAAGAGGAGGAGGAGGAGGAGGAGGAGGAAGAGGAGGTGGGGGGAATATTCTCCGGCCACTCCTGGCCAGGGGTCAACTGTGGCCTCAGGCAGAAGCTAAAAGAGGGAGGGTGAAGCATATCCACACACACACACACACACACCAGTTAGCACACTGTCATGGCCAAGGGTCAGCAGTGTCCTCCATCCTAGCACACACACACACACACACACACACACACACACACACACACACACACACACTCACTCCTTGAGAGAATGATGAAGACGCACACTGTCACATACGGTACTTAACACAGACCCCTGTAAATCACAACCCCAATGGCTGTATTCTCTCTCTCTCTCTCTCTCTCTCTCTTTTTTCACTTTCTGCTGACAACCAATATTCCACAGTGATAGGGCACGCCACCAGAGAGAAAGCCAATCAAGAGAGAGAGAGAGAACCTGCTATGGAAAGAGAGAGCGACAAACGGCAAACGCGGAGATGCGTCTCTGACCGCAGCCTCCATACCTCATCCTGATCACCATAATAAACCCATAAGAGTGTGTGGAGCGTTGAGGCCATTAGGACGGGAATGGCTTCAAACAATAGGCATGGCGCAGGCGTGGCCTTTTCCCAAAGAGCTGGCACCGCCGCGACCTGTCCAACATATTTTACTACCGTAACTACAATATAGAGAGCGGCCGCCTCCACGGCAGATGCTGCCTCCCACGTTAAGGTTCGCCACGTAATTATCATGATGAACTCGGTCGCGCCGAGGTAATAAATATCACAGCACACACACACACACACACAAACACACACACACACACAAAACGTTAAGGACATACACGGAGGAACATGAGTGGATTGTACAGGTGTGCTGTACATGAAGGTGTGCTGTACACACACACACACACACACACACACATGCTGGGTAGTTTAAAGTATGCAGTGGCCCAGGGTCTAAGGTTTCACATATACAGTACAGAGTTGGAGGAATGATTACTCTGAAGTGGTGTTACTGTGTAGCGCCTGCCCAGAAGAACAAACCAAAATGGTTCTAGGGGAGAAAATTTGTAAAAGAAACAAGAAAATAAGAAAATATAGGTAGCAAATTTATGTTTTAAATCAAATCAGAGTGAAAATGAGCTCAAAACACACTCGGACAACGAAAAACAGCACCTAAAGAGTGGTCTTTGTACTCATTTGGGAACCTTTGTTGGTGCTCTGCAGAACTTTAAGTGCTTTTTGGTGTTCCGTATCGCTTCCCGGCAGAATCGTAGGAGTCGTTACCATTTTACGGCGTGCAAAACCAGTGGAGAAAGTCAAATATGTTAGAGCCGACTTAGCAGAAGTCAGGACAGGCCAGCGAAAAAACACATCTGGTTCATGGGAATCTACAAGTGGGCGACTCCTGCCTCTCCTGGTGTAACTAGAGGAATCTATTTCCACAAAGGTTAGCAAGAAAGTTTGGTTTACACTCCACCAGAAACTTGTAGCTCTGATTATGACCACAGAATCTTATTTTAGGGCACCTACATATCCCGCTCCTGCAAAACAATATCAATATTTTACCTTCCTGTCCTATAATAGGACACCGTATGCAGCACAGACACACTCAGCACACCTCAAGATGGGGAGAGTAATGGCCCCCAGAATCGCAAATGAGGCGCCTCTTGACATTTTTATATTGCGGTAAATCACCATATGCATGAGTCAAGTTTGTCCTATGCTTGCAGATTACCAGCGGTTTTTTTGTGTGTGTGTGTGTGTGTGTGTGTTGACATGTACCGTCACCGAGTTGCCAGTACAGTCACAACGCGGGCTAGGTCATGCTTCTGGTCAGCGCTACAGTTCTGCGTGTATGACTAATCGCTGATGGCAAGGGAGGGGTGTGGGGGGGCATATTAAGCCGGTGTTGAAGTGGAATGCACTCCGTCACATTTCCTGCGCTAGCTCGTCTACCGCGCCGGACCGTAAATACATGACACGCTGTGTAGGGCGAACCGGGAAGAGATGGGTTGGGAACGCTTCCCAGATTCAGATTAAGTCCTGAACTAGAAATTACAGGCAGTGGATGTCTCTCTATTGAGGCTTTTCAGTTGAGGATTAAGCTGTAGTCTGGCAAGTCAACCGTCAAAATCCAGTTATCAAGTACAGGCAGAAGCAAAGAAGAAATGAAGGAAGGAAGGAAAGAAGGAAGGAAGGAAGGAGAACATGAGGAAGGAAAAAAAAGGAGTGAATTTTAACAGCAGGGCCCGTTGGTACTCACCCGGTCTTTTTTCCATTTTTCTCCCTCGACTGCCACATAGTCGAACCTTCGATATTAATATGAGGATCTGCTTCTGGCAGAGCGACTTGTTGCTCTTTGGGCAGGGCTTGCGCTTGTTGGCGATCTGCCGGTTTGCCTGGGGGTCCTTGACCTCCCTGCGCTGGCGAATGAGGGAGCTGGCGAGAGCGGCCATCTTCCCGGCGCTGACCCTGCCGCCGCCTCACCGGCCTCCGGCGGCTCGGTGGCGCCCGGGTGTCGGGGGGTACCGTGGGCCACCCCCCTCCCCACTCACCCAGGGCGACGGAGCACCGCCGAGGGAGGGGTGCAGAGCGGAGTAGGTTGCTGCTACGGAGTAAACCGAGGGGGAAGGGGAAGGGAGTCAGGGGGGGGGGGGGAAAGGAAGGAAAGAAGAGGGAGGGGATGGAGAGATGAAGGGTGGAGTCCCGTTTAAAGGCCCACCCGAAGTTGGCGATCGAGTCCGGTGGATGTTGGGATCGTTGCGGGCGGTGCCTTCAAAACGTTGATGTGACTTTATGTCCTTCTGGTTGATTTTTTTATCACTCAGGTTCAGGTGAAGCCTCGATACGTCGCCGTTCCTCTGTCGGGACACGTCATGTTGTTGTTATCGGATCAAAACCCTAGACGCGGTTCGCCTGGCGCCTCGGTCCCGGTCGGAGAGAGTTTCCTCGTCGGGGGCCGCGGCCCTCCCGGAGCTCCGGCGAAGTTTGACTCGACCCCTCCGACAGTCAGGGCTCAGCGAGGAAGCCGCTCGACCCGCATGATGAATCCGGACCCCGAACAAAAAAAAAAATCACATTTAGTCCTCTCACCCGCTCAGTCCTGCAGATCGGTCAGCCCCATCGAATTCGGAAGGACAAAAAAAATGTCCGATTGGTAGAATAAAAGCAACCCTCCCGAGATAGCGGCGGTGACACGGTCGGGGCACAGCTCCTTCCTTTCTTGCCTCTCACCTGTAAAAATCCCTCCAACCCAAAAAAAACAGAGAGGCAGCGAGAGAAGAAGAGGAAGTGAAGACGGGACCGTCCGACCTGAGGTATCCGCTCCGCAAACTGGGATGAAGGGGGGTGAAGGGATTGCGGACGGACGATATCGGACGAGGAGAGGAGGCTACTTCCCTCGCTGTCTTTCAAGCTCTCCTGGCATCACCCTTGTTCTCACCCACACCCTGAGAGAAGGAGAGAGGAAGAGAGAGAGAGAGAGGCTTGATAAATCCAGCAGTTTCAAGAGACAGAGGTGACATTCATGAACGAGAGAGCGTGGGGAGAGAGAGAGATAGACGGAGACACAGAGAGAGAGAGAGAGAGAGAGAGAGAGAGAGTGCAGTGAGTCTATCCCCCTATCGGATCGGGCTCTCCAACTCTCTCGGCGGTGCACTGGACCACAGCGCAGCGCCGTGTCCTTCAACCATGCGTGCCACCTCGCAGATGGGAGAACGAGGGATGAATGAATGGAGGAAGAGGCAGAGAGGGAGAGAGGGAGGGAGGGATGGAGCAAGGAGGAGGCAGGTAGCTGTGCCTTACGGTGGATTGCCGTGGTGCCGCTGTTCATCCGAGAGTCCTCCGCTTGTAGGTGACAGTCGTCCGGGTCCGGTTCTGTAGAGTCCAGCAGCTGCCTCGTGTGTGTGTGTGTGTGTGAGAGTGTGTGTGTGTGTGTGTGTGAGAGAGAGAGGCAAAGTGTGTGTGTTTGTGTGTCAGTCTCCCAAACAAGACACACCTCTCAGCTCCAGCGCACACATGTGAGTGAGTGTGTGTGCGTGTGTGTGTGTTTGAAGGAGCGGCAGAGTGTGAAGGTGTGCGCCGTACGGGTGTGAGTGTGTATGGGAGAGGCAGAGAGAGTGTGTGTGTGTGTGTGTGTGTGATGTGTGTGTGTGCGTGCGCGCGCGTGTGCGTGTGTGACTCCTTCTCTTGCTTGTCCCTGTTCACAGTGCATTACCGAGCGAGCTCTGGCAGCATGCTTCATACGCTCGCTCTCTCTCACACACACACACACACACCCCCTCCCTCGCTCTCTTTATCTCTCTTCTCTCTCTCTCGCTCTCAAATCTATTTCCCTAAACCCTCCCCCTTGCTCCTCTTTCTCCCTCCCTTTTCTCCTCCTTCTCTGTCACTCAGATCCCTCCTTCGCTGTCTGTGATTCAAAGTCTCCTCCTCCTCCTCCCCCCTCCTCCCCCCCTAGTCTCCCTATCTTTATCATTTCTCTTGTGCCGAGCCGGGCCGGGCCAGGCCGGGCCGGGCCAGCACCCACCCCCCCCCGCCCCCCTCCACCCCCAGCACACTCTGATGTTTGGCTTAAAGAGACAAACTGAGCAAGGTTGTCAGTGCTCTGCCGGGGCTGGGCTCGCCTCAACTATGACAAGGACGTATAGATGCCGTGACACCGTCTGAGTCAGTCGGGACCTCGCGTGCGTCACTACCATCGCATCACCTGGCGGACGCACACCGGGGGACGTGCTTACCTCGTCATTTAGCGGTGATTAATTCAACATCACTTGCCCCGATCTCACAATCTCAACACCAACACAAGTGACGGTAAACATGTCCTCCCCCCCCCCCCCCACGAATGATGGACCAGGCAGTGTAATTCTGAAAACGCAGGGGTGAGCTGCACGCTTTCCCCAAGTCTCATCCAAAGCCAATCAGTTGTGTCTGAGATATCGGCCGTGATACATGGACGGATGAGGGGTTGATGCATGCGGCGCCCCCCGCCCCCGCGGGCCCACCGGTGTGATTCTGAAAAAGCCGCGGGACGTGTCGGCAAACAAACGAACGGATGCGGAGCGATCCGTATCCAACTTGAGAAAACAGAGGCAACGGCAACATTCAATCTTCCGAGAGTGCCGGTATCGCCTCGGACTCGGGGACTAGTCGACATCTCCGCACCTTCTTCTGTTGGCCTCCATTCAAATTCTGGTCAGTGAGGACAAATGTATTCATGCTCCTGAGTAATATGGGCGACGGGGCTGGCAAGACGGCAAGATTTCCATCACCCCGCGCTCGGAGATGGTCCTCGTAAGTGTCCTTGAGCAAGACACCGAATCGGTTCGGTTATTGCAAGTTGCTCTGGGTAAGAGCAGCAGTTGCATCTCTATAAACTTTCCACTAAAAAGACTTTCCGTCGTGTCCATCTCCTTCTCTGTCTCAGTCAGTGCTGGGTGGTAACACATGAGTAGTAGAAATGACTATTTCAATTCCAGTAATAGTATTACAGTCACCAATCAAGAAAACTACGTCGTTAGTGATGTTATTACCCCTCTAAATATCTCGCCCTGAACTAGCTTGGGAATTGAATTCTCCAGCTGGAAGCATTCCCACTATTTCCGAGCCAAAGAAGACGAGAACATAGTTTTGGGTTGTACATCATTTAGGTGGTGTGACGTACTGCCCCCAGGGAGTGACGACTAAAGTGATGATAGTACTTTTGAAATGAATGATTGAGCAACAATGGACTGAAAATACTACCGAATGCTAAAATAAAATAAAAATAATAATAAAACAGCAGAAACTGCCCACACGGCTTAAAAAAAAAACAAGAAACATTTCCACTTGTGTTTGTGATCCGGGGCGTACGTTAAATTCTGATGACAGGGGAGCGACTGTGCCGGCCCCCGCAGCAGTCGGCGTTCCCCCGGAGACGGAGGATGTAAAACAATAGCGGGACTCTGTGATCGGAGGTAGACCTGCTACTGGTCTCTCCCTCTCCGTTTCTGCTGGGCCAGCAGGGAGCGAGGAGAGAAAAACCCTGCAGGATTTCCCCTAACACACACACGCGCGCACACACACACACACACACACACACACACACACACACACACACACACCTATTACTAGCGTATTGCAGTTTACTCGGCTGTTAAATAACGCAATTATCTCTCTCTCTCTTTCTCTCTCTGCCCTGCATGCCCTTGCTGCATCATGGCATCCCCCCCCTCGCTTGCCCCCCTTTGGTTTGGAAGTTAGCTTACTCCCCCCCCCCCCCCCCCACACACACACACACACACCTCTTAAATCACACCTCGGCCCGGCGCCAAGGCAAGACACAGTCTACTCGATTGTGGGGAAAGCCTGGTGGTTCAAAGGACACGCAGTTTCTCACAGCCTCAACAGCGAACGGAGGAAGAGGCTGGAAATTGTTGAGGTGGGGGTTGTAGGCTGGGTGGTGGTGGGGGAGGAGGGGTGGGGGGGGTAGAGAAACAGACCCTAGTGGATTGCAATGAAGACATCACTCGGCACAGACGAGCCAAGACATGGTACAGAGAGTGCCAGGAGGGAGAACAGAGCCGCCAAGGAGAAAGACAAGCACACTGGCCAAGACAGAAAGAGAGGAAGAGGAAGAGGAAGAGAGAGAGAGAGAGAGAGAGAGAGAGAGAAAGAAAGGGGAAGAGAGAGAGAATGAAACAGAGAGGGAGAGAGATGAGGAGGGGGGAGGATATACACTGTGTCAGTTCGGATCTGTCTGCTTGTTTTCTGTACTTGTGCGACATCTGTGTGTGCAAGCTTGCGTCTGTGTGCATTTGTGTGGGTCAGTGTGTGTGTGTGTGTGTGTGTGTCTGCATGGAAGCGCGCACGTGCGAGCACTGGTATGTGCGTGTGCACGCGCGCGCGTTTCGCATTCATGTGCGTGTGCCCGTGCGCGCCTGCGAGAATGCCATCCACGGGTGGCTAGGCACGATTTCCGGGCGAGTCGAGTTTCCGTCGGCAGAAAGCTGTGAGGGGTGACACCGCGGCCACGGCATCGCTTTCCACACTCCCTCCTCTTCCTCCATCCTTCCCTCCTCTTCATCCTCTCCATCCCTCCTCGCCCAGACAGACTGGTCCAGTTCCGTCTGCATGCATCTCTCTCTCTCTCTCTCTCTCCAATTCAAAAGGAGTTTTTATTGGCACGGTAAAATTCATTTACACATAAAGTAGATCGAACTACGAAGACTATGAAAGCTATGAACAGATATTAACACAAACATATTCCACACAACTCAAAGTTATGAATTTGGTCGCTATTCTAAACACACGTTGGCCATTTGACCAAGGAGGAATGGTAGTAATCTCTCTCACTGTGTCAGGAAACCAACAGTTGAAACCATCAGGACAATTATTTGGTTTGTCTCTTTCTGTCTTCGGTCCACCTCTTCACTATCTTAATCTCTCTCTCCACCCTCTCTCCTCATATAACCCTCCTTATTTTCTCTCTCTCTCCTCTCTCTCTCTCTCTCTGACACTGCAGAGGTGACTGGTCCTCCTTTTTTTCCTCCTCTCGGACTAATCTCGGGCCCATTACGGAAAGACGTGCCGGCTCGTTTGTTATTTCTGGCTCCAATAACCCTGATTGAGGGTGTTTTTATCCTCTCTCGTTCCTCCCCTTCTCCTCCCTCCATCCTTCTATCAGCCGACACTGAAGATATTAACGCCGTCGCTCTTTGAGATCCTCCGTTCTCCTCCGGAGCAACTTCCAGCAGTTTCATTCTAAAATGAGATAACTGACTGCGTTTGTACATTCAAAATAATGAGGAATGAATTCGGACGTTGCGTAATGTAGATAAGTGGATACAACAACAACCAAACAATCAATGTTATGTAACTTCAATCCGTCCTCTCATCAGCGGCGGTTCTCCGTTCAGACGGGGTCGAGCAGAGAGGAGTCTGGGTCTGTCTGCGCTGGAAATTAACAGTCTGGGACCCCGGCGACCTCAGAGGACAGGAAGGCGTCGTATTTCAACGAGAACGCACGAGCCTCATCATCCCTAGACAGCCCGTTTCCCCCCCCCCCACCCCCTCTCTAAACCTCCAGCCTTTGATTAGATGCATGTTGAGATGTGACTCATTCGCGGGAGGTCAAATCGCAACAGCATCTCCAAAAACCTCAGTATTACAGCCCCCCACTTGAGTCGTCTGATGTCACCAGTTGTTCCTGGAACACCCCATCCTCCCCAATCTGCTTGGAGGAAACAATCCCCTCCATCCATCCATCCATCCATCCATCCTTCTTATCCTTCCTGATGTTAATCTGTTCCTGCAGCGATGCTGGGTGGAGGCGGGGTGGACGGGTGGGGGTAGAAGAGATGAAGAGGGGAGAAAAGGGGGGGGGGGGGGGGGGGGTACAGATTAGCATAGCACATAATCTGCACAGATCTGAGCGAAGTACATCGACAGGAACAGAGAGAGGCAAACTGAGTGAGTAAAAGAGAGGGAGATATATATATACAGTAGAGAGAGAGAGAGAAGCTGAGGGCTAGCAGCATTCATGGATGAAATGAGGGGGCGACGTGAAAGAGGGGGAGATGAGAGGTGGAGAGGATTGAAGGGGAAATCACAGCAATGACTGTGGGGGAGAACGAGAGAGAACAACAGAGGAGGGAATGAAGGACGAAAGTGGAGCAAAGCAGCCAGTGCCAACAAAAACTAGATGCCAACACATGGAAAAAAAAAAAACACCCACAAACATCGTATGGATAGCGTAATGTAACAATATCCAGCTCAGGATTTGTCATCTAGACATGGACTCGTGCACGGAGGGAGGTGAGGGCGCTAACGCAATACGACTTTCAGCCCACGTAGCGCCGAGACTCGGTGGCACAGATAAATACACCCCCATAAAGATAGAAAACACACACACAGGGGCATCTAGAAAACCACAAATGGAGCCATGCGATAGCTGGTGGAAGAGGATGAGAAGTGTGTGTTTATCAATTGTGTGCGTTTTATGAATCGTGCTCTGTGTGTGTGTGTGTGTGTGTTTCCCCCCCCCCCGCCGCTCCGTAGTTCACCGCCAAATCCCTCGATGCGGCTGTGGATTAGACGCGGGGTAAATGATGCCTCGCTACCTTCAAATAAACGCAATAATACACCGTCCCACTGTGTCAGTCAGCGCCTGTTAAACAGCGCCGGCCCGAGACAAATGGCCCCCGAACAAGGATTGATATGGAGGCCCCGTCCTGTGGGGGGACATTTAATAAACATATAACGCAGGTATCTGCCGCCGCCGCGGACTCCCCAGACGCGGCGAATAAAACTCCCGGTGACAAGAGGTACGACGTCCCCGGGCCGCTGCGACCGGGATGCTAATGTGCGGTTAGCGTGGCCGGACGTGGCCTCGTCTTACTGGGCGCCCTCTCGAGTATTCACGGCGTTGAGCGGCACGCGGTACATCATGGCGGCCCGTCCCTCATCGAGTGACAAGAGTATCTTCGTATACAGCGTTGGTTCTCGGCCAGGAGGCGGTGAGATGAGTTTAGGGGGGGAGGTGAGATTGATTGTGGCGTTTGATTAACTCTACTGTACTTGTATCTACTGTATCTTTTTGTTGTGAAATGATGAATATTAGAAGCTATTTTTTCCAATAATTAATCAAGTAAAATGGGGAGAAAAAAATCCTCATTTGGTGTGTAAGTGTTGAAGAGAGTAGACGTTGCTTTTTTTTGAGGGGGTCGTGAGCCAAAAACCACTAATGTCAAACATTACAGAAGACACACAGTAACACAGTCCCGTAGTCGCCAGGACAAGACACAGGTGAGTCCCTCATCCAGCTCATCAACCGCCGACATCGTCTTACCTCTTCCCCCTTGAAACAGAGCCTAACACAATTACATCAAGGTTGGACTTAACTTTCCGTTCAGTGACAAATTGTCCTGGTTGGTAAAGTGTTGCACAGTGAAAGGCGTAGGAGTGGAGGGAAGGTCCATTCACCTCTGACTGCCTGTCGCCATGCACACCCTCATTCACTCAATCATTGTATTGTATGTTCTTTAGTTGTTTTTCATTCTAGTGTATATAGCACAGTAGAGTACAGTTTCAGTATTGTTTATTGTTTTATGTATAGTGTATATAATATATTTTAACTACATAGAAAAGGCTTCCGTTGAGGTCTAGCAGGTGATGTCTGTCTGTCTGTCTGTCTGTCTGTCTCACACAAGCGGATGAGAATAAAGACGTGCGGCGCGGTGTGTTTACAAGCTACAGCTGAGTGAGATTAGTGAGATCAATTTCTATACATTGACCTTTTTTTTAAACTTTTTATTTTTGTGGCGGCTGTGCCAAAGATGAGTTCAGTTTTACCCTGAGACTGAGAATATAATGATCGTCATGTAGGGACGCATCAGACGCATCAGCTGCGACGAGAAAGTCCAGTCTGAGAATGTGCTGTGCTGCAGTCTTCCTAGTCTGACAGTGTGTAGTGACGTTTATACAGTAAGTGGTTCTCTGAGAAGTGGGATGCAGGGGTCAAGGAGGAGTTAAGACAGGATATAACCCCTCTGTCATGGCTGAGTCCAGCGTGCCAACCAGCCTTTCAAACAGTCAGCCAGTAGTGTAATTGCCTGCCATCCAAAAAGCCAACCAGCTAGCCAGGCAGATCCAGATGCAACAGGGACAACAGAGCCACTCTGCACCCCCCCACCCCACCCCACCCCTCCACGAGCACAGCTTGCCAGCCCCACTGTCATTAGCACAACATCACCATATTGCAGGGCACAGGCTACAGCTCACAGAAAAAGGATAAAAGATCCCGCATACAACAGGGAAGTCATGACTACACAAAATAGTGCATCAGAAAAGGTGGGCACAGACAGACAAACACAGAAAAAAACAAAAACAAATGCACCTCCTTATCTGGTTTCTCACTCTTTTTAGTTGTATTTGTCCACCCCCTCTCTTTCCCTCTCTAATTTGTAGCGGCGAGAGTAAAAGAAACCGTGTTTCTGCACATAAAGTCATTATATCGGGGCAGTAAAGCGTCCCTCCCCTCGTTCCCGTCTCCCACTACAAGACAAGGAACAAGACAGAAACCTACAGAAATACATTAATGATTCAACGAACAAACTCGCATTCCTTGAGACACGGCTCAGGGCTGCAGTCTGGAACCAAAATGACAAAGAGGGGCAAATACAGGTGCTGTTAGCCTCGGCTAAACGGATAGGGAGACCTGAAGCATCTAGGCTGCACTTTGTTTGTTACCATTATGTGTAAATAATGGTGCCAATCCAGTAAAAGCTGACTGATTACAAACAATTTATGGCTTGACAAGACAATAGCCACTCACCCAGGTTATTGCTGCATCCTGCATATGTGGATATGTGGAAATGTGCAGTGTTCGATTGTCATCTGTCTGTTTGTAGTGTGTTTTTCCACGTGTCTGTCCAGATATTTTCACAACCAATCAAGACAGATCAACGGCACCCGGAACAGCCAAAATGCTCCAGGGTGCTGTGGGACAAAGCTGGATCCATACCTAGCATACTGTAGTGGCTGTGGTCACTGACAGACCCATTGTGTGTTGTCTCTCAGCGGTAAACATGTTCACACTAGACAATTAGTCCAGGACAGGGTGTCAAACACTTCACAATATAGACAACTGAGATTATCCCGCTGACTCCTGATGACTTCAGACACTCTAAAATGTTCTCGTTGGCTATTGGCGGTCGCTACTCTTCTGAATCTAAAGAATTTGTTCAGGAATCGTCCAGATGCAGGGTTGTAAACGTAAAGCATGTTTGAAATGATGGGGGCGGGTCGGGACAGGTAAGACTGAATCTGTAAAACCACTGACAATCTTTGCCAACCATTAGTCCCGACCGAGCCTCTAGCTTTGCCCTCCAATTGTTGAGATGGGCGATTTTGGTATGAATTGGCTCTAGCATGTAGCTATCCTTGGGAACTGGCAGGCACATCAAGTTTTGCAGCCTTAATAAATCTAGAAAGGACAAGCCAGTTTGAATGAAATATCGCAACTTTCAAGATGTCCCTCCACTCTCAGTACCAATCAGCGTTACGTTTTCAGTATGGAAGGAAGCAGTGCTGACAGGTTGTGGGCCCCCCAAATCTGTTGGCCTATCTAGTGTTAAAAGGCTTGCTGGAAATGAGACTGTGCTCTTACTCGTCTTGTCTGGTTTGAAAGGTTTTGTGAAACCTCTTAACCGAAACGTCTCTAGCCAGCAATGCGGTACAACAATGAAATGTAACACTGGGACCCATGTAGGAATCCCCCCCACCCCCATGAGCATGAAGACTCAATTCCCAACTGCGGCACTTTGTATTCTTTACACCTTCTGTAACATTGTCTGCTCTGCTGCTGCAAAAAAACATGCAGTTTAGAACAAAGGGTTGAGGGATGCGTCAACCCAATTAAGCCAGCCAGAAAAAAACAATACAGGATCCTACCCTGCTCCCCGCACCTCTCCGCTACCGCGACAGAGAGGCTCCTCAGTTGGGAAGGCTCTCTGGCAACGGCTGAGACGATCCACGGATCAGGGAGCAGCCCTTTCCTCTCATCTGCATTGCTGTGTGTGGGCGTGTGTCTGGTCCTGCTGCTGAGTGTACTGTACGTCTCATATCATTGAATCGAACAGCAGTCGCTCCATCTGTGAGCCAGCTACTCACACACACACCCACACACACACAGGAGGCCTGGACTCATAAGTAGAGGTTAATAACAGGAAGGATTTTATTGGGGACAAGACAGGACAGGACAGGACAGGTCAGGTCGGGTCAACAAAAAAGTAACCCAGATTTGAAATAAAGGACAGAGAAGCAAGGGGACAACAGAAGATGTTGACATTATGTCCAGAGATTGAACTACACTGATGATGAGGAAGAGGACATGAGAGGAAATGAAAGGAGGAGATGGAAAAAAAGAAAGATGAGGAGAGGAAGCCGACAAGGGACAGAGCATTAGACCCACTCAAACACAGAACAGCAGAGAGGAGAGAGAAGGGGTAGGAAAGGCTAGCAGCTCTAAATACTTAAAGAGCCACAGTGAGGGGGGAGAGAGAGAGAGAGAGAGAGAGAGAGAGAGAGAGAGAGAGAGAGAGAGAGAGACAACAACACCCAGTAGAGCAAAGCGTGCTAAGTGTCAAAGTCTTCATTCTGTTGGTTAGCATCTTCCCTAGTGGAGCTAGTGGTGCACAGACTGCACTGTCTGCTCGCGACCAGCCACAAAAAATTAAAGACTTAAGACTATTATGTTGAATGTTTTTTCTTCTCGTTCTTTCACACCCATTTCAGTGCGCCGTTGTGTGTCGTCCTTATGCTGGTTTTCTTTCTGAAGCATAGCCAGCCGCTATGTCAGAAGCATTCTGCAGATGAGCTTTATTTCTTAATTTTTAATTAAAGCATTTGATGCCATGTTACATAATGGCATTACCAGCAGTGAGTCCGTGGGGTTTAGTGAGGCAAACCAGATTTTTTTTTCCGCAAGGTGATTAGGAGGGTGATGAGCAGCGCAGTGATGCTATCAATATCCAGAATGATATGTGGGGTGTTTTCCTAAACGGACAGCTAGGACGATGGCTGCCGTACATATTAACTACGGGAGGAACGAGGACAACTTCCAGGTCAAAGGCAATCTCGGTATGAGAGCTTCCCAGTACGACAACAGTCTTCTACTGGTGGGGACTGAGCAGCTTCTATGAGCTATGAGCGTTACAAACTAGAAAGACCAAGCCATCGTGCAGTTTTGAATTTTAGAATTGAAATATCTTCCAAGACGGTCCTCCATGACTTTTCCAAAACCAAGTCAGTGTTGTTAGATTTTCAACTCCCCGTTACCACATTCAATTGATGGCGTGTTGGTCCTCTCTTACACCTTCAAAATCCAATCGTCAAAATTGGTCTTTCTAGTGATAAGTGACGTCCTCAAGGGCAATTCAAGAGCAGCTTCACGAGGGAGAGAAGACTGTTTCTTCATTCCCTGCCAATTCGAACCAGGGTTCAAATCTATCCCGGATACAGGATAGATTTTTTTGGGGGGCATTTCCGCTTTATTGGACAGTTCACAGTCGAGGGGTAAGGAAAGATGGAAGAGAGAGAAGGAATTACATGCAACATAACATGATCTTTAGTCAGATTCAAACAATATTGTCAGCACATGATTTGCGCCTCATCCTGCCAATCCAGCGAAAAATAGCAACAACTCTTTGTAACAAATCAATACACAAAACAATCATGTGGGATCAATTGCTGTAATTACAATTTGGTTAGACCTTTTTAAAAATACTAGTACTATTAAAATAGTGGAGTGATGACAATCAATGCATAGGTTCGATTTTGCAAGGTATTATACAATGTTTGCTGCGGTAACGTCAATATGCCGCTACTGGGGATGTGATTTCAGAGAAAGAAATCCAGAAAAACTCTTCAATTGTCTTAAATTAAGGCTTTGAATGGTACTGAATACATCTAAATATAGCAATTTAAAACTTAAATGAAGTTTTAGAGGTTGCTGAGTCGTGGTGCACTGTTTTGTTCCAGTGAGAAATCAGCCCAGCCATGGCTGATAGGAAAGGTTTAAGCAATTGTTTGTGGAGGAGTGCCAATCCAGACCAGGCCCAGTTGTAGTGTGTTAACTGCAGCTAATAAAAGTGAAACTGGCACTAAAAAAAGGATGGATTTTTGAGAAGGCAGCCACTTTAAATCCAGCCTCTCAAACACAAGCAATTGTGTTGACTGTGTCTTGATTAAAAATGCTTCATCACATTTAGCCATAGGAACATCTGAATTCCTGCTAGAGGGTCACCTTTAAAAGCGGACACCCTTTGCCTGTTTTCTACATCGTTTTTAATGTTACTGCGAGTGTGTAGCGTGAGGCTTCGGGGTAAAGTGTACTTGAAATACACTTGCTTTAAATAAATATATATATATACTGTATATGACAGAAAAATGACAAAAGACCATGGAGGAATAAAGGAGCAGAGGGAGTGTGTGGCAGCCGGCAGCACAATCACTAGGACACTGCAGCAGCGTAGTAGCAGCATTACTGGAGAGGATGGAAAACCCCATAAAAACCATCAAGTGTCTGGAGCACCAGAGATGCAAACCGGCTGGCAGGGGAGGGGAGCTGGCAGTGGGGCAGGCGAGCGCCAAAAAGGCTGGCAACGCGGCGGCTATGGAGCTGTTGTGTGATATCACAGTGAAACAGATTGAGATTAGCCTGCCATGATCCAGAGAGGAGAAAAGACGGCCGGAGAGTGAAGGAGGAGAAGGGAAATGGAGATAGAGCTGCAGGCCAGAGCTTTCGTAATGCTGTGTGAGGAGCGGGGGGGTAGGGGCAGACTTTCCTTCCTTGTTTTCTGTATGCACACACACACACACAGCAAAAAAAACGTACATACTCATGCACTGGGGCTAAACCAAAATGGGAATATTTTGGGACACTGAAACTCTCTTTAAGGCAGGGTGACCCCATACCACTAGTTAAATAGTAAAGGGAAACTGAGACACATGATTGCCTTTAAACAGAGAATTAATTAACTAAATACAAATGAAAAAAAAATACACATGCAAAGAAAAAAAAAGTTTTTTTTATGTAGCTGTGGTCAGGGAGGAACTTGCATCATACTGGAAGGGGACAATATTGACTGGCCAATATGCGATACATCGGTCTACTGTGATCATTTGCGCACACACACACACACACACACACACACACTCTCTCTCTCTCTCTCGGGCCCATTTCCAACGTCCCATTCTTTTTATCTGCCATCCTCTGTCCTCTCCTGTGATTTTGCCTCCGGCTCTGTGCCTATGTGAGCTCACCCCTATATTACCTTAACAAGGGAGACATGCCTCCCAGTCGCCCTCTGGGTACATTAGCCCTCGTTAGAAATATTGAAGTGTCTCTCCTGCTGTTCGTACTCATTTTCATTTTCTACTCCCGACAATTACGACATCTCCTGGTGTGAAACCTCAGCTTCTCTTCCTCTTCTGCCTCGTTCCTTCCTTCTTGTCGTCCCCTCTCTACATCTGTCTAGGGCTTCGCGTCCTATAGGAGGGGGATGTATTCCAGCATGCCTGGCACATGAAGAGAGACAACAGAGCGGCCTTTGATGGTATTAGCTCTGGGATCCATGTATGTGCGTGCGTTTGTGCATGTGTGTGAGAGAGAAGGAGTGTGTGTGTGTGCGTGTTAGTGTGTGTGCTCGGGCATTTCTGCATGTGTCTTTGCGTGTTTTCCGTGTAAGCGCATGTTTGCACCTCCTCCACATCATACAGCATAACACCCTATGTATTCAATATTTATATATGGCCTGTGCTGTATGCTGCACCGTATAGTTGAGTCTTTCGACAGCAGGGATTTACAAAATTGGATCAACCATTATAACTGAGGATTACAAATCTGATGGCAATAGCCAGGGGACAAGCTTCTATACAGGATGATTGACAGCTGAGCAGCTCTATCACATGAGTCATACACACTGAGTGGGCGGTACCCTGAAGCAAACAGCAGCTTGGAAAAGTTGTAATCTGGTTGGCTGACTGGTGATTGGTGATTGGTGGAGAGCTTAAGTGTGGCAAAATGTTCAACATCAAAACTTTATTTGTCTCCGGTCCATTGGAATTTTGTCTTTGGTCGTGCACGTTACAAACTACATACATGCGAAATGGTGCTAAATTAGTTGGATCATCAAAAGGCGAGACAAAGACCAATATCAAACAAAATCAATTATACTGAGACTATTCTTTTGTCTTTAAAAGGGCCAATAAGTTGATTTTTGCTGCCCCATAGCACAAATTGACCGTAATATATCTGCAGGGGGTTGATAGGGTTATTGATCGAGACCAATGGCTCACCGATTACTTCACCATGTGCTTCTGGCTATAAGACCCTACTCTCATATGCTTCACATCAGTTTGACACGACTTCCACTTCCGATTATAACGACAACATCCCAGCATATCAGGTAAACAGGTCCCAGGTCTGTTTCCAGAGCGGCTCCCCACATAACGAGTCGGCCTGCGACCCGAGGCAAAAGTAAATGAACTTTATTGAATTGAACTTGAATACAACAGGAATACGCAAGTGCTGTTAAGTAACACTGTTGCATCATGCAGCACTGGTGGCTGCAGTGGCGGGTGGGTGGGTGGGGGTGATGAGGGGGAGAGGGGGTGGGGGATAAAGGGGTAATAAAGCACCAGGAGATGCAGCGTGACCCCGTCCGTCTGCTCCTTCTTATAGATGATTAGTAGGCGAGGTCACGTGATGCCACCCGGCCGACACTAAGTGAACGTTGAGTTATTTACACTACTGTGTGTATGCATGTATGCGTGTGTGCGCGCGTGTATGTGTGCATGTATCCGCACGAGTGCATGTGTGTTTATCAGGCTGCAGGGCAGAGCTTGTCAGTATCTGCTTTTATGTGTGTGTTTGTGTGCATACAAGTACATAGTGTGTGAGTGTGTCTTTGACTGTGTGTGTGTCTTTGACTGTGTGTGTGTGTGTGTGTGTGTGTGTGTGTGTGTGATGACAGCAAGCTAGAGGCAGATGTGGGCGTGCAAGTGAAGAGACAGCGGGAGGAGAAGATGACCCAAGTCTTAAATCATATAGCCCTTGGTTGTCATAGCACAGCGGCGCATGTGTGTGTGTGTGTGTGTGTGTGTCTGTGTGTGTGCACACATGAGTGAACTATTTGCCAATGGAATAAATAGTGTTATTTTTCCATCTGCATTTCACCTCTCATTGGCACGATCTCTGCCAGTCCGTAACAGGCAAAACAATCAATGTCGCATCAATTTAAGCATCTAAACTCAACTAAATCCCTGTTCTAAGTACAGAACTGCAGAAAGTCGGCCAGTGGCAGATACACTGCAATGATCCAAACTGTCATTACAGCCTGGGGATAGCTGACTGATTTGTCCACCGCAGTTGCTGTACAACTTTTCCTAGTAAGAGAGGGTGGGCGGAGGGGCATCACCCCATCCCAGCCCGGACAAAAAAAACAACAACTTGAAATATTCATTAAAAGCAATGCTATCACCAACATCTATCCAAAAATCCTAACACATTTCAATCCAAATTTAGTGCCGTTTAATGACGGGGTTTGTTGGAGGGACTGGAATGAACTAACGATTGAGTTTCTATTTTGATCTTATTCCCTTTGATGTAACAGAATGTGACCGCCCATGAATCCTGACTGATGTGCAATACTTTTACACAGCCCTGAGCACATGCTAGAATGGTGAATCGAAGGCTAAAACAGATAATGATTTGGATGTTATGAGTATGGTGATGGTCTTTATTATTTTTATTTTCTTTAAGATCAAACAAAAAAAGCAGATGAGGGATCCCGAGAACAACTGGCAGAATAATCCCCTACCTACCACCGCACTCACGTCCAAATCTGCCTTTTCTCTAACCGTTTATGGGCTGAAATCACCCACAGCAGTACAACACACTCAGGCTCCTGCACCTACGGTCATTTTACCTGTAAAAACAACAAGGTAGAAGGTGCAATGCTTTTGTCTTTAGCCCTAAGAATTGCCCTAAAAAAAAGAGAAGAACTGTATCTACCCTATGAGGCTGTTCACGTTCACTGAGAAGGTTCCTGAATGGATCTACAGCCACACAGCACGACAATCTTTTTCGGGGATCTCTCTTTATCTAGCTTGGTTGGTGTATAATTAGCCATTATTTGCAAACAGCCAATGCTCCACTGGACCTCCATGATGGTGCCAGACGTGGCTGCCAGGAGATGTGTGATGCAACTGCAAAGCCTCTCTAGTACAGTATCGCAACCTTGCTGTACTCATACTGGGCCTGTTCAAAATTGCAATGGAAAACCGAAAGGGTACGGATCTCCTGCCACACCGTACCCGGGCCCAGCACTGGCACGGCGCAGTGCCTGTGCAGTGGAAAAACCACGTTACTCTTCAGAAAGACTGTGGGAGAGGATCTGACAAAGCCGGGGAAAAACTGTGTCAACAGACTCACCCACACCCTCATCCATCAACCACACATACTTATGCCCTCAAACATATTTCATTCCTTGAATATCCTTCAGCTCTCCAAAAATAATCCCTTTATAAAGAGTGTTGGGGGAGAGAAAAGATAAAATGTGTGTGTCTTGAGGTTTTAACTCTCATGAAATATTAATTGGACTTTATTTCAACTGGTCTTCCCCTCCCAGTACCCGCATGTCTTTACCCCTACTCCACACACACACACACACATTTTTTTTTTACCAGCTGCTGGATCTTCTTCAGTCACTGACAAGATTATACACTCACCACACACAAGTTGCTTTTGGATGTCACACACAGTTTACGCACAGCGTCCAACTATGGATACACACGCACACGCACACACACACACACACACACACACCTGAAGCATATGGATGTAATGCCCACAAGCTTACACACAGCATCCATGCACGTACGTGCACATACTTACACACAGAATAAGCCTGTAGAGGCAGATGCCCCACAGTGAGAGACCAGCACCATAAATATTCATACATCCCTGTGATTGCAGAAATGTAAATAAGTCAACAGTCGTGAAATTGCCAGCATCTGGTCACTTGGGGGTGGGGGGGGGGGGGGGTGTTGAAGGAGAGGGGGGTGGCAGAGAAATGAGAGAGAGGAGAGAGGGAAAGCTGAAGAGGAGGAGGGAGAGGAGGTGCCATAATGAAATAGGAAGGAGAAAAGAGTGGGTGAGGAGAGAGAAAGGAAACAATAAGGAGGAGGGAGGCGGGAATTGGAGGGGGGGGGGGGGGGGGTCAAATCACCCAGATTATTTTCCACTTTCAGCGTAACGACTCTCACTTGGATTGGCGACGCAATTACTTAATGATAAATATCCTGAAGAGCCTATCCATTTGGTATTCTTGGGGAGGAGAGGGGAGCAGCTGTGGCGAGCGCTGAGGAATGAGGAACATCTGTTTGACACGAAGAGGGCTAATGTCTCTCTGGGCGCCGGCGGATCACAGGTTGGGATCGGCTACCGCGCACCGCTCTGTAGCCGGTCAGATCCCGCGGTGAAGCCGTGCCAGAGTACAGTGGGACCTCGCGTGTACAACATGGAACAACACGGCCAGGGCTTCTGAAAGCTGAACGGCCACAATGTGTGTTTATTCAGCATCGAACGAGGCTCTGTGTTTGAAGAAAGGGATGGATCATGACCAACAGTAGATAAGGGACAAACAAAATGGAAAGTCTATTACGTTACAAAGCCAAAATTTCAGAGTAGATTTCGTTTCCGCAACTAAACGCTTCCCTAGTTTGAACGACCTGCATTGCCAAGAGGTTTTGATCCATGAGACTCTGCTGTGTTTGTGCATGTGTGTGTGTTGGGGTGGGGGATTTTTAATAGTCTAAATAAAAACAAATCTAAATATATAAATTACAGTAAGAGTATTTGCTGTTATCACCAGAAGATGGCTTTTGCTTCTGCTAAGCTGAGCCAAACTCATCGGTGCCGTCCTGGCCAGGCTATGCATGCATAAGCAACCACATTGCTGATACCCTGCTGGAAGGCACAAAGAGGCTCAAACCATCTCGGCCAGGGCAGTTATCATCTCCGTTTGGTTTGCTCTCCTAGTTACAATTTGGACCAAGTTTTAAACCCCCAGTCTAAAAATGCAGAGAACTTTCATAATCCTACGTCCTTGTTTACCTTTTGATTCGTTGCATTTAAGATTTCTGAGCTTCGTATACAAGGATTGACAGTATGTGACCTTTAAACACTTTTATCAATTTACAATGTATTATGGGAGTTCCTGAAAGCTATGCTAAGCTAAGCTACTGCATGTTCAAATCTAAATGAATACATCTAAATTCTATAATACCAAATCAATTGTATTAATAAATAAATAAATTATCAAGTAAAACGTATAGAAGAGCTAAACATTTGTGACATTTAGCCTTTAACAATGAAGAATTCTGCACAATCTGGAGCCGTACCACCGTTTGTTGATCAAGACGAGAGAACAAAAAAAGTGCCTATAAGTCTCTCAGTATCTTTAAAAGGCAGAAGCGATATGATCTGTGCAACATGCCCGAGTTGGTAAACAACATGTCATGCTATCAAAGATAACTCCTAAATTCTTAGATAGAGTCTCAATGTAAGGAAGGCAATCCCTCATGTACCATCTTATCTGTATCGGCTGTTTTCTTGCATCCCGCTACCACTACCCCACTTTTCATATTTTCCAAAGGGCGTGGAGGGGCGGGGGGTGGGGGCGGGGGAGTGTGAGTGAGGGAGACGTCACACACACACAACCTTGATCTCTCCTACCTTGGGATGACACTGTCTCCTTGCCAAAGACAAAAGTACAAACCACAAATCACACCAGTCTAGTTTAATGGACCTATGAAGCACAATGGTTACTGATACTGCAAGGGTGAAGGTTTGATTCCCAATAAGGAATCCATATAAAAAAAAAAAAGAAAATCACTCATGATACTATAAAGGTGCTTTGGGTAAAAGTAAGTGTCCACCAAATGGCATAAGGTAAAATCTCTCAATTTTTTCTCTCTCTATATTTTCATATTTTCTTACATTGTGATCAAACGCTCACGTTTCATCACCGTGCATGGGTGACAAGGACAACACACACAAGTATTTTCTTTCTTTAGCTTCTTTCTCTTGACAAATAACCCCAGAGAGCATTTCATGGATGGTGATGTGCAGGAGGTGGCCGAGTTCAACGTCACCCCTGACAAACACAACATTTTTTACAATATAATATCATGGTCGGGTAAAAGTTCATATGAAAACAGCTTTGGAAAGTGTTTACCTCCCAGTCATTGCTTAACAGTTTCATTCCAAGCAGACGTAACAATATCTAAAATAAAATAATTTCATGAGCAAAAAGGTCGGAAAGATAGCCATAACTTCATATTCTACAGTGAACTTTAGTTGCAAGCCAGCAATTCTTGTGTAATAGTAGGAGGATATCTGGACATCTCGTTTCCGATGATAAAAGAAGAGTGTTTCCTCATGAAAGGGTGGCCACCGCGGTCCCTATAGCACATTATGGTTCTATAGTGTAAGAGGAGTGCTGTGTGTTCGTGTGTCCTAGGCCTGTAGTGATTGATGTTCCTTCAGAGGCCTTGGGGCTTTGGGGACCGTCGATATGACCTCTGTGGAGGTGAGTGGATCAGCAGCTCCGCTATGACTGACTGCCTACCTGCAGGAACATTGTAGATGCCTCCTGTGACCTTCTCCTGCATGGAAAACACATGGGACGTACTGTACACGGCGCGCGTGTGTGTGTGTGTGTGCGTGCTCGGACACTAGCGTACCGCAACGCACTGCCTTGCCCAGCTACACACACACACCGATACACACATACACACACACCAAATTATCCGGTGGACATTCCTTATCTTCCTACAAGGGTAATGTACCGATAACCAAAATGTATCCCCTCCTCGGCACGCCGCCTCTGAAGCGCCCCAATCACGACGGAGTATTTACCCCTGTGATGTAACTCTCACCCAATCATTCTGATGCACCCCGTTCTCTGCCCTTGGGACACGCAAACACAAATAAACGAAGCTTAAATAAAAGGGAGATCGGCAATAATACACACACCGGCATGCAAAGAGGCAAGAACACACACACACACACATATTGACGCTCAAGCAAATAAACAATACATGTTTGTGAGCTGTGTTAATCACTAATTCAAACACTCTGCCACTTTCACTCATTCATGCTGACGAATGGCGTTTGTGTGTGTGTGTGTGTGTGTGTGCGCACCAAGAGGCGGCAGTTTATCCTGTGCACATGTCAGGCATCCCCAAGGTCAGTCAGTGTGTGCATGTGTGTGTGTGTGAGATAACTTCATAAGTTGTGAGTGTGACATCTGCCTCCCTGACTGTGAGCATCCATTACACTAGTGGAGAGAGACAGAGACGGTAAAGTGAGTGTTAACAGCTAGCAAAGGGACACACACACAGACACAGACACACAGACACAGACACACACACACACACACACACACACACACACAGAGAGGATAGAGCTCCTAAATCTTCATCAGCAATGCCAGCCCGCCTGAGGGTCTGAGCAGAAAAACTCACTGATGAATTACTCTATATTAGAGAGAAAAGTGCGTGGAGAAAAACGGGAGCTGTGTGTGTGTGTGTGTGCACACGCGTGCGTTCACCTGTGTGAAAGTACCCATGTGCATATGTTCCAACGCTCATATGATCAAATGTGTGTGTATGTGAATACTGGTCAGGGTTCAAACCACTCAGGACAACACGGTGTGACCGACCGACCCTGTACACTGACACAATAACATAACAAAACTCTCTCTCTCACTCACACTCACACTCACTCACACACACACACACACACAAAATGGGATCTCTGCTAGATGCAAGCATCTCCCTTGTCGAGTTAATACAAGTAAACATGTCGCCCCCCCCCTACAAGCGATGCAGTCACCCGTTGGGCCAATCACAAGATGCGTCACCTCGCCCTTTCAAAGTTTTGACCTTTAATGACAGCGCCCCCATCAGGGCAATCTGTATTTTTTTAAACGGCAGAACACAGTGCCAAAATGTGCCGTCCCTTCAAGTTAGAACAGATCAGAACAGTGGTGTCTGAGATATCACCTGAGAGGGGGACAGAAACAGAAGAGTAGCATAAAAGAGATGAGTAGCATACAGCAACACAGTGCGGACAGACTGTGAAGCAGTGAGCCTATGGCCCTGTGGGTACAATTTCAAAGGGAGGCAAAATCAAACGCTGAAGCCATAGATTTCAATGGAGTTTCAAGGTATTGACCCGACCACTGGCTCAGCGATACATTTCACTCCCATACATTGATCTTTTCTCCATTGTTGTGGGTTTCGTCTTTGTCTGCCTTAACAGATGCTGCCATTGACACTCTGATATCGACGTCCTTGCTTTGATTTGTTTGTATGCATAAAAGCTCTAGAGTATTCGCTTGATTTTTTGATTTTACTTTTTTTCCCGAAGTCATGTTTTTCTTTGGCAGCATCCCCTTTGGCAGGCTTGCATTGGATGAGGGGCGGCGAGCTGTGACAAATGACTTTAGAATTGATTGGTTGAATTAATTGATGGATGGGTTGATTGATCCAGTCATTGACCTCTAATTACAACCGGTGCACACCCAGAGGGCTTCATCATGCCTCGAGATGAGGAATTACACTGGCAAAGAATTTCACTGGAATCTACTTCTAGTCGCTGTGAGCTCATTTGTGCCGCGGGAATGTCCGAGCTACGACAACATACCCTTCGACGTTGGCCTTTTTTTTTTTACGGGTAAAAAGCGGAGAGCAGATGTGACGGAGCTGGTAAACTATGCCTTTCTTCCTCACCCCTTATCTGCTTGATTCGTTATTTAAATTCCCCCGGTGAAGAACGATGCAAAGTCAGCGAATGCCACAAATAATGGAGCTTTCGGAGGGAAGGGGACCAAGGCCACTATGTGCACAATACCCACCAGGCATTCCTTTGTTGCATAGCGTGCAATGTTGCATACAAATTCGCGGGGAAGCGGTGGTTGGGATTTTCCTACCAAGTCCTCCTGGGAGGTGACGCAACCGTCAAGGGTGGAAGAAACACATTTCATTTAGTCTTGTTACAGTAATTAAGCAGCTTGTTGTGTACGCCTTGTCTACTTCTACTTTGTTGAGGGTGTTTTTTCAGTCAGCAATTTTACTTTTACTTCATAAATTACATTATAAATCACATCCATTACAAAGTGCAAATTTTGGAGGCTCTCCATCAGCGTTTCATCAGGCCAATTATGGATTGCATATGCATTACACCTGTGCAACCATGTGGAGGAAATGTTAACTGGAACATTAATTACTCAAATTTAACCAACACAGTTGCTTAGTTATCGTCCTTCTAGCTTTAGTTTGGTGGTTTTGTCCAGCTAGTTTGCTAGCTAGTTGGATACTTAGCAGCAGAAGTAACTTTACTTTTTACTAACTTTAATAATGGAGATGGATTATTTGTTTTGATCACAGATTGATTATTGTATTGCATGGGATCATATTTAACAATGTCTGTTGTTTTGAAGTAACTCAGTAACTTTTACTCTGAGAACGTTTTGAATAAGTTTGTAACTTTTACTACATTTTCACCAGTGATTTTACTTTGACTTTAGTAAAATCCCAGCGAAGTAACAGCACGTCTACATGAGTGGGATATTTTGCCCCTCTCTCCCTGACAACAGTGCGGGACCGTGTCGCCATATGAATAGACTCCAATAAATCCATGCAGTTCCTCAACATCCACTCTGCTCCCTCCCTCCGCGCTCTTTCATTGACAGAATTTGAGGTAGACATCATGTTGTAGGTTTCTTTTGTGAGGGTAGAAAGCTCTCTCGCCCTCTCTCTCTCACTCTCTGCAGGTATCCCTCCCCCTTTGCATTTCATTCACAGCGCAGTGCTGAGCGAGATGACTCATCCTACGGTGTGAGAGACGAGACTCGCCGCTGCTTTCATCGCAACACTCGCTCTCTCCCGGCCGCTCTCGTTCTCTTCCCTCCCTCTCGGTGTCCTATCCCGGTCTCCCCCACTCCTTCACACCTCCCTCCCTTTTTCCCCTCCATCGCTGATCCGTGGCTCTCCTCCTTCTCATGCCGACGTTGAAGGACAGGAGGAGTAAGTGGCTGCGACAACGGAGCACATGTTATATATGCAGATAGGGCTGCCTGACAGTCACCTCATGTCACCTCGGTGCAACTGACTGCTACTGTACCCATCACAAGACGCCTGAGCTGGAGAGATGACTGCAATATTTTACACTACTCCGAGTCCTGTCACTTTCACGGTTCACTTGCGTTCATATCTGAGGTCTCAGAAAATCAAAAGTAAAAGCAAAAGACTTTTGTTCCAAAATGAGATATCAACCTTTTATGAAAAGTGACACCTACTCTAGAAAAACTCTTACTGGAATATTATTTATCCACAATATTGAAACATTTGCTTTTTTTTTTTAGGATGGAATTGTTTTTTAAAAATAGTTTCATTTATTTGTGATTTTTTTTTGTCAAGCTCCAGAATCTAATCTGTTTTACTGCCAGAAGTCACCGTATTCTTGTCGAGAAATGAAACTGTGACAAAAGTTGTTTCACCAGTACATACCTTGCAAAATGTTGAAGTAATGGTAAAGGTATGGACTAAGCAGTTAAAAAGAAAGGGTAGTGATACTCGAGTACAACAACTTCCCACTTCTCGTTATGAGTCATTGAAGCATGCTTTTTACTGCATGAGTAAAATGTCAAATTGCAAGAATAAGTTACATTCAGAGCACACAGTGCTTAATATTTAGCCAGACAATTTCACATATCGTTGCTGTCAGGTGAAAACTGAAATACAGATACAGATACACACACACACACACACACACATTAATACATGTATGTTATATATAGCCTTGTTTTTAACATGACCACCTTTTGAGGTCATCCAGTGGGGTTTAAAAGGGTTTCAAGAGCCCAAGGGTTGTCAGAATTTCTCAAAATAAAAAACTCACTAAAATTCCAAGGTTTTCACATGACAAAGGCGATATTCATGTTCAGCAGGTTTCGAAGAGTGCATGCTTTTAAATATTAATTGGTATTCAAAGCGATGTAAAGTCTACGGAGGATATGCATTTGTTGCGCATGAAGGCTTAGCCTTTGCTTTGATATGTCCATGCTTTGTTAGCTGTGCTGCATTTTCCCATTAATTACCTCGACTGTGGCGGGCCGCCATAGTCTAAATTGTCCCGCCACAGTTTCATAATGAACCAAAAATATTTGTAGACTTCTCATAATAATATAAAAGATTTCTAACATTGTTTTGCGCCGTTGCTTCAGCAAAGCATCTCTCACTCCCAGTCAGTCAGCCCCTCCCTCCCCTGCTGTACGCGCTCTCACACACACACGCACGCACGCACGCACGCACGCACGCACGCACGCACGCACGCACGCACGCACGCACGCACGCACGCACGCACGCACGCACGCACGCACGGGAACATTTCAGGCTGCAGCCGAGACACTAAGGCATTTTGAGGACACAACATCGCTTGAGGTAAGTAACGTTAACGAACGTTACAGTATCCACTGCAGTTATCCACTAGTCCAAAAACAATTCTAACCTTCAAAGTTTAAAGTACTTCAAAGTACAAGTTACAAGTTAGTATCATTTTTTTCACCTGGCCCAACTATTAACCCTGCGGCCATCTGTTTTCGCCGGGGTCACTCCATCACAGCCGTCCCTCCCAACAGCCAATCAGATCCCAATCAATGGTAAATTAACCTGCCCATACTCTTGCTGATTGGTCCATGGGGGTCTTTGATTATAGACACCTCCTCATAATATGACAGTTAGAGAAGCTACAGAAGATGGCCACTAACGAGTGATGAGGACGAAATGGTCGGCACCCATCGTGAATGGGGTCAGCCAGCCAGTATCTGGTTTGGTAAATACTGGCTAGCTGGACCCATTCGGTTCCACTAGCATTGCTACAAAATGCTAACAAGCTTCCAGTGGACATTTTTAGTAACCATATTGCCAATTTAAAAATGCTTTTCAAGTCTTTGACAAGAACCTTAGGATGTGTAAGTATAAAAAACTGAACTATCCCTTAATTTTTTACAAGGCTGTAGATTGGCCAACTTTAGAACTGGACGCTGTGATGTGAATGCTGTCCATGTTAGTTTACCTCAACATGTTTTTTTCAAATTTGATGCATTAATAATGCAGTAATTTTAATGCAAAAAAAGTCTCCTCTGTTATTTAATTTCAGCATTGTCATCCATTGCAAGAATAAAATAAGTTTACTTTTTACTTGAGTACATTTAAAAGTAGAAACTTTTTGGTCCCCCAGAAGTATCCTCAATAGCCCCCTCTAGTGGCAGGATGGAGCTCCAGTAGCAAGCCCCTCTGTGGACTCTGCTATTGTGGCCACCCCTTCGGTTCCCCTGAGCAGCCCTGCAGGTCCTCCCTTGAACAATGACCTGGTCCACTCCACATCTCGTAGGACATTCACCTCCACTAATGTCTAAATTGTCAAGTCCTTCCACACTGTAACAAGGTCGCTTGACTGTCCTCTTTCGATTTTTAGAGGTCAGCAAGCCCTAGAAGAAGCAGAAGGTGGATGAGGACATTCTGCTGCTGTGCGACCAAAGCCAAAGATGTGGAGTGAAGTTCCCATATCCACCGACGCATGATCGAAGACAGAAAACATTTACAGATGTACAAGTGAACATCTGAATGAATGTGGTAGCAGCCACACTTGAAACTTGCACTTGGCAGAAGAAATTTAATCTGCCACTGCAACTTCTCAGATGGCGTCTTGGGAATCACAAATGTTCAATCTGCACGTAAAATTGTTGCAGAGAATTTGATCCCAAAGTGATTTGAAGATCCTGCGACTTCAAGACGCAAATTCTATTCAAAAATAAGGATAAATCTGAGCAAATATATTTCAAGTGTGCAGCTGCTTCTCTGACTTCAGGTGTGAATATTTTCACACAGCTGTGTAAAAGCCATCATCAAGTTCTCAGGTGTTTGGCTAGCAGAAACCTTCATAGGTCTCCCTGTGGGTGACACGGTGGCCCAGTGGTTAGCAATGTGGCCTCACACGGTTCCTCTCTGTGTGGAGTCTGCATGTTCTCCCCGTGTTGGCGTGGGTTTCCTCCGGGTCCTCCGGTTTCCTCCCACAGTCCAAAGACATGCAGGTCAGGTGGATTGGAGACTCCAAATTGCCCTGAAAGTGATTGACAGTCGATCTGTGTTGGCCTTGTGATGGATTGGCGACCTGTCCAGGGTCTTTCTCTGTCTTTCACTAAATAAAGCCAGTCGCTCAAAAACAAATTCACTGTTGTCAGTATTAGTTGTGTGTTTTAGCAGTAGTATATATTCACTTTTATTTTAGCTTTTATTCAGATGTGGTTAGTAGAAGTGGAATGTTTCTTTCCAACAGCACAGATATAGAGACAGACTCTCTCGCCTTCAAACTATGGAAGCCTATAATTAACTTAATCCAAATGTTAATGCAAAGTGGAAAATGGAAATGCAATCCAATAGCATTTTGATTTTCTACTTTTGCATGTATCATTTGAGTCAATGAGTCAATATTCATTCAGAGAATGACTGACAGGTTGGTAAACCACGGAAATGTAAATTTAACTGCAAAAGGGGGCGCTGCTTCTCACTTTTCACATTTGAATTAACACTTGAAGTTTGTTCACCACAAAGCAGGACATGTAGGTCAAATGTTTTTTTCATTCACATTTTGAATGTTTGAATGTTTCAAAACTGGAACACTGAGGTTTGATCTGTTTGTGTTCTTGCACTGCATTTTCCTTTCATGCATTTACCCAGAATGCATCAAGAAAGAGGGGGTATAGCTCAGTGGTAGAGCATTTGACTGCAGATTAAGAGTCCACACAAGCATTATAGCACCATTTCAGAAATTATTTCCGTCCATAAAAACGCATATGACGTTACCATTCACCTACACTGGGCATGCGCGTGCCGGTGTAAACAGGAAGCAGATTGTCTGCTCTGCTTAGTTTCAGAAAATACTGTTATGAAGAACAGCAATGGTGAAAAGTAAGAGCAGAGGTGTCTTTGTTTGGACAGACGTCTGTTACTGAAAGTAACAAACGAGTATAAGGCGGTAAACGCGGCGGAGAGTATAGATTGGGACTCGTCGCAAAGCAAATACAGCGACATATTACCGCGGTACCAGGAGCACTATCCATCGCCAGGGAAGGATACGTCTGACTGCTAAGACCCAATCAGGAAGCGGACGTGGCCACAGCAGCCAGCTAGGGCAGAAGAACAGGTGAGATTGACAGCAAACACAGAGAGATGTAGCAGCAGGGCAGAGAAGCCTCATTTCTATTCTTCTGTGCTGTATATATTTTGTTATGTGTTTGACACAATGTGAAGCAATGGAGCTGTATATATTGTTATATGTCACAAAGTACTTGGCAATTAAAGTATTGACAGGAGAGCACCTTATATACAGTATTATTTAATAATTAAATTGGACTGAGATAATTCCACTTGTTTCCTACTTGTTTGAGGTATTTTCTAGAAACAAGTGTAAATATGATGAAACAAGGCAGAGTAAGTATCAAGATACTTCACCAGTATCAAGTAAATGACACTTGATTCAAAAAGCCTTATTGAGACAAGTAAAATTATCTCACTCCACTATATTTTGTTTTAAAACATTTTTTAAGACTCAATGCTAGAGTAAATGAGAATCTATGGTTAAGATGGATATTTTTGCAGTGAAGGAAACAAGCTAAACAGGTTTTTTATTTCATCTGAATTCAACTTTTAACAAGTGCACACTTTCTTTCAATTTCTTTTCGAACCAGTGTGAATCAAACCCATTTGAGACTGCAGATTGGGGGTTTAGTGAACTTAGTGGAAGCAATAAGGAGGAAAGAATCAGCGGTGTTTTTGTCTGAACACATCATACATGTAGATGCACAAGCCTTTGTCTGGTTTTTGCGAGTTGGCATGAGCGTGTAATCCGAAGAACATATGTGGCAGCGGGTGTGAACACGACTTTGCACTTAGGATGCAAGTACCAGGTGTCTGACGTAACTGTGTGTGTGTGTGTGTGTGTGTGTGTGTGAGAGAGAGAGAGAGTGTGTGCGTCTGAGAACCGTTATGTTGTGGTGTTTGTGTATCATGTAGGTTTGTTCTAAGCTTTGTATAGGTGAGTATGGATAGATTCAAAAATATGGCCTTATTTTCCCCATCCACAGCTGCACAACACATGCAGGCATGCACACACACATTCTCTCTTTCATCCGTCGCACTGTTTTAATAAGTTCACACCAGTACCCTTACACGAAAAGTAATATTAGATTTGGAGTATTACTTCATTCCACACCTCCCCATCCTTCTTCTTTCCCGCTACCTTCATCTGTTTCCATTATCTCTCCCCAGAGTACTCTACCTCTCCTCCAATCAGCCTGGTTTCTCCTCCTCCAGCAACCACCCTCCACCTACCAGCCCAAAGCCTGCGTGCAAAAATGGTTGCTTGGCTTTTTAAATTATTTCTGAAACACATTTCTATGAGCCCAAATAGAGGTTATGCAGTAAAGGCTCAAAATAGAATAGTCTGTGTTTATCTTTTTGTGTGTGTGTGTGTGTCTCGACAAACACATGCACATTCATGGATATCACAAACACACATTTTTATGCATGCATGCACAAAAATGTGTGTTTGTGATATCCATACCCAAACATGTATACAAGCTTGCACAAATGCATCCTGACACACACGCACGCACACACACTGCAGTACAGTATTTATATTATATAGTAGATTCCATAATCATTCATTTAATTGATTTTTTTATTGTAAAAAATAAGGGAAAAGGGAGGGGGAAATGAGTTGGAGGTAGGTAAGGAAGGGTAGGGGTAGAGAGGATGGGATATGAAGGGAAGGGAGTCTAAATTAAGGTTAATCCATTAAGTAACAAGGAAGGGTTAAGGTGAGGATAAGGGGTAGGGACAGGTTAAGGTGAGGGTTAGATTATAGGGGTAGGGGAATCATCTAAAGCGTTAGGATTAGGGTTAGGGAGTTGGGTTTATGTAAAGGAAGATTAAAAGGGATTAAGCTAAAAAACACAAAACAAATTTTTAGGTTTAAAGTTAGTAAAAATAAAATCTAGACTCCCATAGACTTCAATGTATTTGTAATGCAACTGCATTCAACTCCATTCAACATTCTACTACTAGTACGGCAGCCATTTTGGACCCAGACCCATAGACCTCCATGTATTTTGAACTCCCATAGACATCAATGTATTTGTAATGCAACTGCATTCAACTTCATTTAACATTCTACTACTACGACTACTAGTACTACTACAATGCTGCCATTTTGGATTTTGGTGGCCATTTTGGATCTTGGTGGCCATTTTGGATCCAGACCACCATTTTAGATGTAGCTAGACCACCTAAGCAATCACATAGACATCAATGTATTTGTAATGCAACTGTATTCAACATCATTCAACTTTCAAGTACTACTGCTAGTACTACTGCTAGTACTACTACAAATGCCGCCATTTTGGATCCAGGCGGCCATTTTGGATCCAAGTGCCTGTTTTCGGTCCAGATAGTACACCTTAGCAATCACATAGACGTCAATGTATTTGTAATTCAACTGCATTCAACTTCATACAACAAGAAATGAACCCTTAGCATAAGAAAACGTAATTCTGCCAGGTGCTTCAAGAGAGGGGTTTGCTGACGTCACAGTGGTTTTATAATATTGTTATACCTTGGGCACCTTTCTGTTGATCCATATTGACACACTAGATATACGTATACGATATATATACTATATCTACGTACAGAACTGAATGAGTATTCATGAATGTGTGTGTGTTCACGTTTCCCCCCCTCCAGTGGCCTTCCTGTTCAACTGGATCGGGTTCTGCTTGTCCTTCTGACCAATACCATCGCGGGATGCTACGGAGCCATCTGCGGCTTTGGCCTTTCCCTCATCAAGTGGACAGACAGACACGTCACTTCGTTCGGTTTCTCAGCCTGCTTGCTTTTCGTGGTGGTAAATACAACTTTCGGCCCGAGAGATAGATAGAGAGAGAGAGAGAGAGAGAGAGAGAGAGAGAGAGAGAGAGAGAGAGAGAGAGAGAGAGAGAGAGAGAGAGAGAGAGAGAGAGAGAGAGAGAGAGAGAGATTTCTTCCCTCGCCACCTCCTCCTCTTCCTCCCTCTCTTCCTCCTCTCTTCTCCTTTTCCTCTGTGTCCTCTTCCTCTCCCCTCCTTTTTTCCCCTCAATCTCCTCCTGTGCCCCCTTCTACTCCTCCTCTTTCTCCTCCTCCTCTACCCTTTGTCCTTCTTCCGCCCTCTCCTCTCCTCCTTTGAGTTTTCTTCGCATTCAGCACATCAGCACATTAATATGAACATCGTAATACCTTAAAATATCAAATATGGTATCGGAGCCAAAAATCTAACATCAGTCAGGCCCTATTTAGGTTCTGTTGGGGCCTCAAATATAGAGAGAGGTGAGAGAAAGAACAAGGGCAAGAGTGAGCCTCTGACTACCATGATTGTTTGATTGATTGATTGTGCAAAGTCTCCATGGCTTATCACCTACTCTAGATTTTGTATTATTTCCTATATTATGACCCCAAATCTTGATGATGATGCTGATGATGTTTAGCTGCTTTGCTGCAACAAGAGGCGATTCTGTTCTGTTGTGCAGAAGAAGCCTTTAGATTCAGATTCAGGTTCTGCCTGAAAGAAAGCATGCTGTTTGTCCAACAATGGTGATGGTGATACACACTCACACTCACACACACACACACACACACACACACACCTCCTTTTGTCCCTCCCTTGGCTCAATGTCAATAAAAGCTGGGACAACTCACACACACATTGACAAAGACAAAGTCTTGCATCACTCAATCACTCACACACACACCCACACACTCATTGCCTGCTAGTGGAGGGATTGTGTGTCCTTAGGAAATCCATTTTACCGCACCATGTGCCTTCATTTCATTTTCATTCAGCAGCCATATTCTGTTTGTGTATGCACCGTGTGTGTGTAACCTTATGATTTGTAAGTGTGTGCCATGTGCATGTGCATGCTTTGTGTATGTATGTATGTGTGTGTGTGTGTGTGTGTGTGTGTGTGTGTGTGTGTGTGCGTGCGTGCGTGCATCTCCATCTGTGTCTACGTCCATGTTACATGTGACAGGATGACAGGTTTGTCTGTGTCTGTGTCTGTGTGTGTGTGTGTGTGTGTGTGTGTGTGTGTGTGTGTGTGTGTGTGAGGCTCTTGCGTACACACAGGTCGCGGGGTGCATTTCAATCCTTGTCAATGAGCTTCCATTCTTAGCAACAAATCCTTTAGCCAGTCTGATGATGGTGGAGGGGAGGAGCGATGGAGGAGAGAGGGGTGAATGGAGGGATGGAGGGAGGAGAGGAGTAATTTCGCATCATCTCCTAACTGCATCTGTCTGAGCGCAGCACATGCACATGCACGTACACACAGATATTCACCGGGTCCTATTAAACTAAGTGCAATAATAAATAGAGCGCTGTTGCAGAATTATTCATGCCTTCTGTATTCCCCTGACTGGACCGACTCATCTAGGAGGAGAGAAGGGCAGAAGGAGGAAGGGAGGGGGCATGATGAAAGGATGAGGGCAATAGCTTGGCCTACAGGTGGGGAGGCTGGCTGATAGATTATTGATAGGTTAGGCTACAGACACTGAACCCCAAACTACTGAAAGTCATGCCTCGTTACACCCAAAACACTAGCTAAACCAAATAAATTACCGTTGGCATTTTGCCAAGGTAGAATACATTGGAAACCACAACTAAGGTATGGACTTCCCAGCATTAATTACAAGACACAAGCATTTGTTTCTAATGCTTGTGTCCATGGCTCTGACGTAGCAGACTTTTCCATCTTCATAGATTCCTTGCTGGTACAGAAACTCAAACTCCAAGGAAAAAAAGACATCACAGTGCTGGACACACCGTTTGATTGACAGGTGATCTCTGGGAAGTGCAGTGCAGAAGCATGACAGCAATGAGCGCTGAGCACCGAAGATGGAGACAAAACAAAAAAGGAACCCCACAGACCACAAACACAACGCTTAGAACCGTCTGATGCAGCAAGTTGCCAATATCCAAGTTATTTGATACACACCTCAAAGACTGTTATCCCACACAAGCCATCGCCCATTATCAAAGATCAAAAATAGGAAGTGATGATTCATATTTTTCTAGTGAAATGTAATGTTTTTGTGCTTTGTATAGAAAAGGAAAATAGTCTCTGCACCTGCACACACCTGCTGCTTCCTTCAGCCTTCAACTGGTGAACTACTGCTAGTTCTAGCACAAGTACTTGGTAGTAATTCCTGAATAAATATCGCAAATAGAAACACAAAACCACTTTGCAAGCTTTCTTGTAAGTAAGATATCTGCTGGAAAATCCCTGCATACGTTTAGCTACTGGAGTTGAAATTTCACACAATAGTTCAGCTGAGACTCTAAAGAGACATTTTCTCAACAGAGTGGGGTAAACCATCCAATTAGAGCAGAGATCCAACAGAAACATCTAGTGAAGAGGTAATATATCACCGTGCTAAATACTAGGAGTAATAATACTGCTTTGACATTTGGTTTTGTTGGGTTGAGAATGAACAAAGCTTTTTAGCCTTTGCAGCTTCGCGGGTCGCTCCTTCATAGCACCGTCCTCCATCGTTAAACAGTTGATGGATGGAAGTGGCTAGAAATTGGAGAGTTTTTGTTCCACTGGAAATTGAGTTTTGAAAGCCAGAAATGTCAGCATGAGGCTAAATAGTCGTTGACTCATTGGTATTGATTAACAACCCTATCAACCCTCACAGATATATATTGTGCTCATTTTGTGCTATGGGGGTTGTAAAAGTCTTACTTATTGCCCCTTTAACAGACGCCCTCCAGCCAATCAGAATTGGCTGTTCTCCCAGGCCACGGTACATACTAAATCTACTCCACATTCTGATTTGCCAAGAATAACGTACTAAGTTTCCATGCCTGATCAATAAAAAACACAAAACTTTCAATTTATTTTACATTTCTCAAACTCAAAAATCATCATCAGTCAAACATTAAACCATATTTAGCAGGGTTGGATCTGTGTGCAAGCTGCAGAGGAGAATGTTGGCCTCAACCCTGAATTTAAATTGCCAAGCTGAATTAAGATGTAATGACTTGAAGTTCATTTATCAAGCAAGACATTATTCAGCTTGTTAGGAAATTATGCAGCACGTCGTTTACAAAAGCATTGTGTCACTTAAGAAAGTTTTTGGAAATAAGATTTGTGTGTAAATTGCACTTTTACCTCAGGAACATGTGTGAACGTACAATGATTAAAGCATTTCAGCAAGATATGCACATATAACGTTCGTATTAGTACAGCGTCCATGAAGCAACGTCAACAAGAGCGAAAAATTAACTTTTGTTATCCCTCTGCAGCTGAACAAACATTTGTTAACTCATTCAAAACATTGTGAGTGCCTGTTTAGCCTCAACACACAGCCTCAACAAACCGTGCAGCTTGACTGATTATTTATGGTACCGATCAGGTCTCATTAGTCACTGATGTGGCCATAGAATAGAAATTAGACACTTTGTGCCACATGGATAAGTATGACATTTGCAGTGACGCCACGGTGAACCTCAACGTACCCAGTGCTGTAGAAAGTATGGATGCTCCTTTATTTAGGCAGTGCTGCGCTGTGATGTTGCACATTGACATTCACTTCAACTCTGCAGGCTTCACACACAGCAATTTTCATGATTCACACTATTGTACATATAGGGAGACAAGATTGAGAAATGTAGAGGAAAGTTTTTGTACGGCAGCAATTTACACACAAATATACAAGCAATGCGAAACAAACGCCAAACCACATTACACTCACATACAGCAGCGTGTCTTTGGAGGAAGAAACGTAAGGGAAAATCTTTTTTTTCTACAACTGCCACAGATGTGATCCTGCACCATGTGAGCAAGTAGCTCAGCTTGAGTGACATGACTTTGAGTGACATAATGAGAGGGTTGAGAGGGTTAATGACGGGGTCAAAGGCCTAACCTGTAATTGCAGGGATTTTGAAACACCATGCTCACCCACACAAAAAAGGAAATTATAGTGGGTTTGCAGAGTCAGGGCACAAAAATGAGTTTTAGTCCCTGTAGCAGCTGATGAATAATTACAAGCTGTTTCATAAATAAACTATAAAAGATGCTAAGGGGAAACATTTGCTTTAAGGTCACGGAATTAGGACAAGCAAACTTAATATGCTGCTGAATTAGATCACCACGTGACATTTTCTTGCCCCCGCCCCGAGCTGGCAGAGATTCAGTATCTTGCTCAAGAGCACTCCAGCAGACGCCTGCCAACAACAGGCTTAAACCCAGGGTGTTGTTGAAAGTGCGTCTTTTAACCACCCGGTAAAGCGTATGAGGTGAGAGCTTGTGATGCTGAACTCAGCCTCGGCCCCCACCTTTACTGTAAACTTTGTCAAAGTAGTTCCACTTCAAAGATGCCGAGGCCGTGACCAATTTCCTCGCTCGCCTCAGATTCCCTTCTCGACGATAGTAATTACACACGGATTTAATTAATGTGGGAACGGGAGGGGAGGAGCGGGGAGGGAAGAAAAAAGAAATCTTTGAACTGCACGCTTTGAGTAGACGGAGAAAGACGGAGCACGAGAAACAGAGGAAGAGGGAGAGAGAAACACAGAGTGAGAGAGAGAGAGAGATTAGCAAGGGAAGGCAGAATGAGTTATTTTAGATCCCAAATGTGTGCCAGCACTGGGGCCAATAATCTCTGGTGGATCCACAACATGTCAGTCTTTCTCTCTCTCTGCTTCTTTATCCATCCGTCCGTCCAGTCTTCCTCTCGTTGTGATTTTAATGTCTCCCTGTGTGCTACTCTCTCCCTCCCTCTCTCTGCCTGCCTCCCCGTCGCACGTGTCTTTGTTATTCTGCCTTTATACTCTTTCTCGGGGCTCTCGAGGGCCACAGCTTCCCTCCCTCCCCTCTCCTCCCTCGTTTCCTTTTCTCCTGGGCTGCGGAAGCGAGGGGAGGAAAAAACAGACGGCAGAAGACAACTCCTCAGCGCTGCGTCAGCACCGACCGCCTCTGGAGAATAATAAAACGGAGGGATAATTCGCCACTGACGAAGGGCTAATGAGGGATGGAGGGGAATGAGGGGGAGAGAGAGAGCAGGGAGGGGAGGGTGAGTGGTTGCAGGTGGTCTGTCGTTCAGGTGAGACCACACTGTAAAAATAAATAAATAAAATAAAAGTTGAAATGGCGCCAAGTCAACTTTTTAACAGGAAGGTTCAGTCATTTCACAAGCCAATAGAGGGCTTTCATGAGATGCAATCTGGCGGCCATATTGGAGGCACTCAGCTCTTGAGCAACGACTGATTGCATTTCTAAACTAAAAACAGCCGTCTCAACAGTAAGGAACAGACACAGATGATTTATCTGTGATGTTTTGGACGCGGAACTGATCATTTTGTCACTGATACAATGACTTTTTGTTTAATCATCACAGCTAAATATCACTGTCCTGTTGGAAACACATGTGATTACATTATATGGCTAGTAGTGGCTAGTAGTTGTATGTCAACATTAACATTAGCTTACTGGCTAGTTAGCTCGCAACTCGCAACATTCATTGTCTAGGAGAAGGGAGCAACTGTGTGCGCATGGATCAACGGGACTGGTGGCGACACAAACCAGTTTAATATTTTACAAAAGAGGAGGTGTGAGGTAGGTAGATACCCACGGCCATAGGGTGGTGTAATGAAGCTCCAGGAACCGATACTGTACAGCTGAAGCCAGTGTATTGCTCTCAATAAGGTTTACTCAGGACACAGTGCTCTCACAGCAGCACCTACCTTGCCTCCCAATGGGTACAACTAAACCCCTTTTATAGGCCCTCCCCAAACTACGTTGCTATGGGAGAAACCACTTTCTTAATCTACAGAGGAAAAACATGCATGTTAACAAATTATCGCGCCGTTACCGTATTTGTCCCAACGAACGCGCTCGCTGAAATTACCGGTAAGTGTGAATGAATGGGTGATAAACGGCGATCTTGTGATCTTGTGGTGACTAAATGATTGAAACTAATGTATGTGTCGAGGTTACATCAATACTGGTTTTGGGGTGCACTGTTATGGAATATGGATAAACATAAATGTAAATTTAACGAAAGACACTGTGTAAACTAAGCTGCGCACACTCAATTCACACGGAACAAACACACAGCACAGGGAATGCAACGTATAGTCGGATGGAATGGCTGGACAATGAACGGTAAATGATATAGAGAGGAAGGGACATGTAAAACGGTATGGATGTGAGGGGAAACAAATAAAGCGTGCGATGTCGGCTGCAGGACGCATCGTCACAGGAGGAAAATGACAAAATACAAAATGTGTATCCAAAAGCAAATAATGTTCAACAAATCTACAACTCAATAGTTTGACTTAAAGTGGAAACCAATTAATTTAAGAAGTCATATTACGACAGTCCAATCAATATTTGTAAATATTGTGAGAAACTCTCCCTGAAAGCCAGAAAGTCATTCACATGTAAAACCTGAACTATAAAGGGGTTATTATTTTTGTAGACTCACAGTTTGTCTGACTTTTTCTACCCTAATGATGTTTATTCCACAGTAGCAGGAAATGCACCCTTAACCCCAGATAATCCCCCTGGGTGCTCTTACAGCCCCCTTTAGCAGAGAACAAATACCTCAACCTGGAGCTGCTCCACCGACAGTGATTTGGGAACGATGCCATGACTTTCTCTTTGTGAAGCCAATTCAAGTATTAGCTCCGTTTTCTTGCCCTCAGAGAGAGTTGTTTGTTTTTCCCAAATAATATTTAGACTGTCCTAGACAACAGGAATACTAATTCTTAAAGCTAGAGGTTTCCACTTGAAGGCAAACTATAAGGCGACAGTATTATTCACCTGGCTACTGTGGACTGCATACTGGACACTTCACATCCTGTGATATGTCCTCATCTTTCTTAATTTTCTCATTCTGTCAATTAGTTTTCTCTAGTTTTTAAATGCAGCGCAAATAAACTATGTACTGTAGCAACAGTTAATATATGGAGCACGCACACACACACATGCACGCACGCAGGCACGCAGGCAGGCACGCACACACGCACAGAGGATTATGCAAGATTAAAGTCATATCTAAACGTGAAGATTTAGTGTTTAAATTAGGACAGCACGTGTTTAAGGGCTGTTGGGCTTGGGCATCCCACACAACCCCGATTGAGGGCAGCCCACAGTTTGCCATGCACTGGCCCCTGGCCCCAAATACCCGTTGTGGACTAGCCTACACAAACCCAACACGGGGTCCATTGTGGGGAGCCCATGTAGAGCCCCAAACAGCCCTGCACTGGCTTAATACGGTTTGGTCCAATAAGCAAGTGGAAGCTCTAATACAATTGTTAGGTTGCCAACTTAAAAGGCTGCCTCCTGCAGTTTCTGCTTTTCAGCAGTGGAAATGTAGGTTCCTATACTACGCCCCTCAGTGCACAGTGGTAAAAAGGTTAGACTAAAGAACATTAGCGAAAAGAAAACAATTTATTTCGACTGGCTTAACATTAATTGAACAAACAGGCGGTATTGATCCAGATGTTAAGGATACAATGGGTACTTTGTGGTACACTGTGGTAATTTGAAACAAAAAGTGTGTGAGGTTGCATGAGCACATGTTTTCCTAGGTAGTAGTCAGAGTGCAGTAAGGGCAAAAATATCTGTCCACATCAATCCCAATGGGTCCAGTCTGGACTGGCTGCTTTGGGCCAGTTTTCTGTCCACATTGGGCTTACAGTGGGACAATGTGGACATGTTTGTTTCATATAGCTCAATAAGGACGTCATATGTCCAAAATGACTTACCACACCATGACGAAGTTACACGGCATCAGGTATCGAGGAGTGAAGTGTCTGACTTCTGGTTGCCCCGGCATAATTGGGCTCTTGATCATTCTGTGGTTAAAAAAAAAAGCACTTAAGTGTGTGTATTTATATACCCATTAAGCATTAATGGGAAGCAGTTATAAAAATGGTTGATCTCTTTGGTATTATTCCTTGACTTGACAATTCCTCAATTAAATCTCATTTAAAGTCATTATATTTATTATCTGTCCGCCACTACGGCTGAGGAGGTTACATAACGAGAGACGAGACTGATAGGACAGGATGTAAGGGCACTGCACTCCAGAAGAGGAGTGAAAAACATGAAAATGTATACTTGTAGTATACATTTGGGCATTTCTCGTGTACATAAAACCACCATACAACATACATGACACCGTATTCGATTTTGAACAGACCCTGTATATTTTTTTGGAGGAAGGACGGAATGGAATGACACATGGAAAACAATAACCACTGAGCTAAAGGCTCAGGCAAATGAAAATGTTCTTAAATATTACATTGAATCCTAATCTGTACAGTGTTGAGGGCTAGCTAACAAAAGGTGCTCTCTCTCTCTCTCTCTCTCTCACACATACAGAAACCTTACATCTGATGCCAACAGCAATGTCGGCACAGTTGAAAAAAGGAGAGAAGGGTAGAGATGTTGATCAATAAAAGTAATTGTGTCCAATGACAGCCATGACTCCCAGCAACAGTGACGTCATCGAGCAACCTTCCCCAGGAGCCCTCTGTACAACACACACACACACACACACAGACACACACACACACACACACACACACACACACACACACACACACACACACACACACACACACACACACACACACACACACACACACACACACACACACACACACACACACACACAGGAACACAAAGAGAGGATGATGCTTGCACAATGTAATGAAGCAACTGAGATCAGACAGTGATTAATTCGGCAAACACTCCCATCCCAACAAAAACTTACGCACGCACACGCAAATGCATGCACACACAAACACACACACTTGCAGTGGCGCTTCCAATCGCAGCAAACTTGATGACAGGCCCAAACTAATGATACCAACCCCAACAGAAAAAAAGTGCTTATGTCAAGAGCAGCAGGGGGAAACACTCAGCGTGGGGAGGACGTAGTTAGCCAGAGACTCCAAGTCTTTTTCCCCTGAGCCTCGGGATGGAAAAAAAGCAGAGGGTTGGAACTTTCTGGCCAAGCCACAAAGTCAACTGTATCGACTATATTGTTCAAAAATCAATTAGCACAAAAATCACTTTTCCTGTTTCAGGTAATGGTCAGACATGAGGGGCTTCATTTATATGTGGCAGTCATAATAAATACTGACTGAAACTGACTCTGCTGTCCTGATATCAGTGGGGAGTTCATCCCACCACATTTAAATGAACCGTTATGCGGTCAAAGTGTGCGTTTATCAGAAATTTTATAATGGCTTGCAAAGTGACCAATCCATTTTATGGTGTGAGATTTATGATCAGCTCTGTAGGCCGCAGTTATGATGACTTGTGGTCTTGCGGCTCAGCCAGAGGAGCAGCCGAAAATTGTAGAAGGGTAGAGGTGGGAAAACACCTTGAAAATGTGTGATCTGCATGAAAATCCTGCAGAGATTCCACGACTCCCCCCCCCCTCCCCCCTTCTTGTCCTCTTCCTCTCTAACACTCTCCCTCTCTCTCTCTCTCCTCCAAACTCTTAGTCCACGTGATTTTGTAATGGAGATTAATGCACAGTGACATCAGAGCAAGTTCAACACTGAGAGAGAGAAAGAGTGAGAGAGTGTTTGAGTATAAAATAAGCAGAGTGTGTGTGGGGGGAGGGAGGGGGGGGGGGGGTGTTAAAGATAGATTGAATTAATTCAGGAACAGGGACGGAGGCTCTGACCGCTGGGTGCACAAAGCCCACCAGAAATAAACGGGGATTACACCGCCCAGGGTGTCCCTGGGTGACACGTTCACACATTCACACACACAGGTTTTGCAAAACACATGATATGATATTTTCAGTGTCTCATCTTTATATCAGGCAAGGTGGTGGTGACCGGAGGGAGGTGGGGGGGGGGGGGGGGGGGGGGTTAAATAACACAGCTGTCAGTCTTCCTTGCGTTGTCAATTTGATTCTTTACCTATAACTATATACTAGTATGAATGGGCTGGAATGGAATATAAATATATGTTTACCTGTGGCGCTCAGGGTGGTGACAGGCATGTGGTCGGGGGTTGTGGTCTTGGCCCTGATAAAGCTTGTTATCGTGGGCTGTTTTCTATCAGCCAATGGAGGTAAACGCACATTTAGATACATTTCTCCTGTATCCACGATCTATAGGGTAAGGTTGGCTAACGTAAATGCAGACAAAAAGTAACGCAGTGAAAGAAGTCACGACATTTATTTAAAATATTAACAAAAGACGCATCAACGATCAACCATCGTGATAACGATGAAACAACTTGGGTTAAGTTACCTAGGTGTAATGGCCAGCAGATGCCACTGATGCCTGCAGTTGAGTTCAGTCCCAATTAAATGAATGAATACAACGAAATATTGACTTAGCGGCCTGCCTTGCATATAAAGCACTGCGGGTAACCCTGATATTCATATCAGGTAAGTAAGGCGGTAAGGGGAATGAAACATCCAGCCTGTCTGCCTGAACGCTTCTGGGTCAAGGTTATGTGTTCATGTTAGCTTCACTGAGCATTCTGGGTATTTTGTACATGCCTGTGTTGAATGGTTGTGAAGATACTTTGGTGGAGAGACACGCAAGACGGACAGAGATAAACACTCAATCCAGCACAACAACCACAATACCCCTCCATGCATGCAGGGTGTAACTAGGTTGAGGTGTATAGATTGGCCCATTGGCGCTGACTAGCATACTACTGTTACCTTCTTTTACGTGTGTGTGTGTGTCAGGTAAACACATGGCACATAGCCGTTCAGCCCCAGTTTCTCACTGACAGGCAGCCGAGGCCTATGGAGTTACAGCCTGGCCTCATTCTCTCTCTCACACACACACACACACACACACACACACACACACACACACACACACACACACACACACACACACACACACACACACACACACACACACACACACACACACACACGCCGAGGTTTGAGGTTACAGCGGCCCATTTACAAGGTACATTAGGTCACAATTATTGGCAAGAGATACCGGTGAGGAAAGACTTAACACAGGTATAGGGGCATGGACAGAAAGACAAATGTGGCCCTGTGTAGCTCAATGGGGTGAGCATGACACCGACACTGCCTGGTGTTCTCTACCAATAGTCCCTTTATAATGCTCATTTTATGTTGCTCATTAAAATCACAAGGAAACGGCATTTCAACGGTGTCTTGCTTTCATAAGTTGACGTATTTCCAGTCCAGGCTGGACCGTAAAAACAGTAACAGTGGATTCCATTGCATACTGAAGGAATCCACTGTGAAATGCAAACTCTTTAGCGGTCACAAACTCTGGATTCTTCAAAATTAATCAGTTCCAGCCACCAGGACGCAACGCAGGGGGGGGGGGGGGTTGTTTAAAAATCTGTGATGGTATTATTGGATTGGAAAGTAATACATTTTGTGTAATTTATTGTTAGATAGGTTTACATCGTGACATGGAGAATCAGCTACCAAGGTGACTTTAAACCTGCTTTACTGCTGTTACCAGCCACATCTAGATCAGTCCAGTCAGGACTGTAGACCACTTAGACTGAGGTTCAAATTGGGGGTTGGCAAAAAAGTTTAAATTTGTATTCTATTTCCACCAGGGGGCGACATGTCTCGTCCAGAGTGACTCCAACTCCACCTGCTGCGAGGCTCAGGCTAACGGTACTAGCTACACAACACATCAACAGTTCTGTAGCTTCTTTGGTTTTAAACATGAAGTAGAATTAAGGCTTCCTACCTCGCTTTAGTTCTTATCATAGCTGAATCCACTTTTCCTCTTTGCCGTTAGCTATAAAGTAACGTTAGGCTCTGGGTGTCTAGCTAGTTAACAATTAACTAAGTTAGCTTAACTAGTAAAACTTAACTGGTTTACCTGTGACCTGCTGTGTTATTGTCATGCCTTCATTTGCTTTTGGTAATAAAATAAAAGTGTTGACAAACCTGAATCACGGCTTTTGCGTTTCCATTCCTGCCGACTTTATTTTTCTTTCTGTAGCCCTAGAGGAATTTGGGGGGCGCTTGGGGGCGCCGTCTTGTCATCCAGGCAGCATAATGACTGACAGCATCGCCTTTGCGCCTCCACCAATCAGATCTATTGATGACAAGGGAACGCCCCCATTGATTGGCAAAAATGTAGCCTATGAGAAAATATTTATTATTTCAGTAGTGACAGCATTCATTCAATAGCGACAAGAGTATTTTGGTTGCAAGATGGTAACCTATTGTCTTTATAAAATAATCAACAAATACATTATATATATGATATATATTTTATTTTATCACATTCATGATACATATTGGAGTAGATAACTTAATTATGTTCGTTTTGTTGAAAGAAATTAAAGAATGTTCGATCTCACTACATCACTCACTACCAAAGTCATCAGTCACTACCAAAACAAATGGTAATGTTTTGGTAGTGAAAATAAGTCAAAAACAGCTAGCATGCACAGGACTAGCACACACACCTATGGACAGTTGTACACAAAAAAAACTTTTTACTTGAATAGAGAAATGTTGTGCTTAGTAATGACAGCTCTTAAAGCCGCATACTGATTTTTCAGATTTTGGAGCACATTTACCTGCTGGTTCAATTAGTACAAATAGCCCGGTGGATGCACTCACTGACATCACAGCCTGGAACAGTCACATCAGTCAGTCACACGATCCAGGAAATTCCTGGCTTCATAATCTGCTTAATAGGCGTCAACAGATTGCTGCTGTCAGTGCGTGCGTGCGGTTGGGGCTATTAATGGGAAATGATGCCATTCTCTGTTTATACCTCGAACATCTGCTCCGTCATCAAATAACTAATGATAAACAATATCCAGATATCGAGAGATATAGAGTGAGGAATTGCTGGGGGGGGGGGACCAAAACCAGCCGCAATGTTTATAGTAATTAATGAACATGCCCAGCTCCTACTATGTCCCCTACACTGATTATAAACGTCATACTAAGTACAAAAGGGGACAACTAGTTCATCATGAGTTTTTCTAGGATCGACAGAAGCTTTGATCCAATATAAATAAAGCAAGACACCTGCATAACGGGCATTGGTATTGGAGCTTCTGAGGTCAGTGGTTGCTCACTTAAGCTAACACTGTGGTAATGTATGGTGTGCTGTAAGGTTGTCTGTAATTGAGGCGGCAAGCATGTTGTGCAGGGAGACCTGAGAGGAGGAAGAAGCAGAAAACAATCTTAAACCCTGTGGTAACAAGCAAGTGTCCTTGAGCAAAACATGGAACCCTATCAGCTCCATGACCTCTGACCTCCATGTGGTATCTGAGCAGAGATTAAGGAGTAAAAATACGTTTGGATTGGTATATAGAAAATATGAATTATTTACTGTATTGTAATGAATTCTACTTACCTGACTTACCCACATACTATATTCACAATGTGAATGTATGGATTTTTTATATTAACTGTGTGTGTGTGTGTGTGTGTGTGTGATGTAGGACAGGAATGTTCTCTCTCTGTTCTGTGGATTATTTCATTATTCTCTTAAAAGCAGAGCAGACCTCCTTGACTAGACCAAACTGAAGCACTGCCAACACAAACAGTCTTGGAGCGCCCTCTGTTGGAAATAAAAAGCATTGCAAGTCAAGTCTGTCTAACCTGGAGGCCATAAACAAGATTTACAGAAGGGGGAGAGGTTTTTCTTTTATTTAGCCCGTTTCCCAACATCTTTCCTGACATTATGTAAAAAAAGAAATTTAAAAAAAAAGACTGCGTACGTAATGAATGTACTCCCACAGACAACGTGATTTGAAATGTAGTGATTTATTTCATGCTACTGCAGTACCCTTTCAAGATAAATCAATATAAACCCCCAAAAATAATAGTAATAAATACAGCAAATCATCATCATGGTACCGAGAAAATAATTTGCACTTATTAAAACAGGAGGAACTCAAGTTAGAAAAACAGATATATGAAATTCAGTATTCCAAACGGCAGAGTGATTGAATCCAGGTTATAATCTCACTTGAAGCACTTGAATAAAGATCAGAGTCATTCTGTACAGATATTGTGAAAACTTTGATTCGACAGTGTTTTGATTGAGGGAACTGATTGGAGAGGTAAGCTGGATACATTCATTGTATTTGTTCAGGTATTTATCCATTGTTGGTTATCGTGATACAATTTTAAAAACAGGATCATCAGTAGTTCTAGCACAAAAAAAAGTAGTAATGATTAAATAGTATAGACCAAAGCCTTTGATGTTTGGGAGCTGATATGGAACGATAAATAAAGTGTCATCTGTATTTCATGCAAGCCTCTTGGTATTTCACAACTCAATCTACGCTAAAGGACAGGCCTTTCCCGAGGGGTTTAGATTGCATATCTAGAAATTGACACCGTCGTTGTAACATACAGGATTTGATATTCTCCACAAAGATTTAAGGTTTTGAATTTTCTCCACGGAAAACAAATTGTTTCCAGTGTGTAGTAATCTCTAACTACGCCCGTTAAGGTACAAAGTGAGACCTGACACATTTCAACCCTCAACAACGTCGTGACTGGGTTCTCCCCCCCCCCCCCCGACTTTTAAATGCTTCTGTATCACGGCGAATCGGCCCACCTTTAGAAAGTGCTGAAAAACACACACACACACACACACACACACACACACTCCTCTGACACACCTGGCAGTTGAATACACCCCCCACCCCCCACCGATTCCTCTCCCCCGACATTCTGCGCCACCTCGACAACATGCTTTGGTTTTCTCAGGTTCAACTGATGCATGCAATCATGCACACAAACACGCACACACACACACACACACACCGCCAGTACGGAAAATATCCAAACACCGACTCAAATCAGTAGTAAGCCCACTAGATTTTTATACCGTACATATTATACGTCCCCATTGCACCACTATTGACTAAGCTGTGTTCATACCATCCAGCAGCAGCAGTCTACCCAAAGCCATCTTGTTTGTTTACGTGTAAAAGGTGGCGGCAACCAATCACCAATCAATCCCTTTATGATGTACATTCATAATACACATCATAGTAAGTAGAATCAAACTAAAGATGAGGTCCTATAAGGGAAAAACAAATTCTGTGTTCATATTGGTGCTTTATTGCCTTACGATGATCACTGACTAGAGGTCAGAGTTCACGCTCCTTTGTCTTTACCTCGACATCACTGATTGGCTTGAGAGCTAGGCGATCATCTAACTCTGAACGGCCGAGCAATGTCGTTGCTGACAGTGTGACCACGGGGTCGGGGTAGTACCGGGTACTTTTCTGTGGGTCTATAATAAAGAGACGGAAAGATGCCAAGTTGGAGGGCAATTATGTGAGGAGAGATTCCCTACTGGGCGGGAGAGAGACGACAGAGAAAGGGAGAGTTACAGCCACGAGATGGGACAGGGGGGGGGGTCAAGCAGGAGGCGGTGATCTGGAGAGAGACAGTGAAAGGGGAGAGGGAGAGAAAGATGGAGACAGGGCAGAAACAAAGCAGAACAGGCAGGGAGAGACAGCAACAGTCCCAGAGAGAGGCAGCTGTCCGGGGCCCCGCGAGGCCCATCTCCTTGCTGCAAATCTTTCCAAAAAAGGGCCGGAGGCTGGCCTGTCTCCCTCCATCCATCCCGTATCCCTCCACCACCCACCCTCCCTCCCTCCCCGCACGCATGACTCACATCTGGCGAGACAAGATAGGGCCCAGCGACTATCAGACACCCACCGAGGGGATAATTCAGTGGGCAGCATTTGGGGCGTCTGTCTGCATCCTGCTGTGTGGTTCGTCTCTCGGCAAACACACACACACACACACACACACACACACACACACACACACACACACACACACACACACACACACACACACACACACACACACACACACACACACACACACACACACACACACACACACACACACACACACACACACACACACACACACACACACACACACAGCTCATTAAAAAAGACCAACCAAGCAGAAGAGACGGGGGACTATTATCAGAACCAGTCAAGTCAGAACCAGTCTCCCTAAAATCAAATTTGAAACACAAATAATATAGTTTTAGAGTTTCGACCAAAAAAAAAACTACAGTCAGTCTCACCCGCTGTACGTGCAACAAGAAGAACCACTAGTACCAAGTACCTCGGCATAGTACCGATGAGCAGATTCTACAGCAGCTCAGTTACAATACAATCAGCCAGCAAATAGCCCAAACCCCGACTATAAAAATTCTCTATTTAATAATCCAGACAATGTTTACTTGACATCATATATAAGACGCTGTCGCCGTTCGCTGAAATCCTCATATCTCCAAAACTTTTCGGGGATTAAGAAAAACTGCCTTTTCTTTCGGGTTGTTTGTTGTTTGTTTGTGGATTTTTGAAAACACACACACAGGGTTTTGAGTTTCTCAGGCCATGATATCGAGAAATTGAAAACATTAAGGACCAAAGCTTCTGTTCAGGTAGAAAAAAATAAAATAAAATAAAAAAGTTAAGAGTTATGAGGATTTCACACACAAAAGAATCATTGTAAAACCAAGTCTCATTTTATAGTGCTAGTATACTATTGTAGTATACTGGTATACCACCCAGCGAAACTTCTAACATCCCTATGCCCCCTTTCACCTGCTTCAAGCTTTTCGATTGAAAAAAAGGCAAATTAATACACTGATCGCCCAGTTGGTTATACTCTGGGGTTATGTAAGACTGATTCTGAGTCAGGGGAAATGTGGAGGCTTCTTTGCAACACCGCTCAAGCGTGGCTCTTTGGTACATTCCACCACACTGAAATGTCGAAATCGAGGACAGAGCGGGATAAGTGCAATTGAAATATGGGGGGCCGGGGAGGGGGGCTGAACGTGGAGTCGCTTACATGGAAAAAAAGAGATGAGCAACATTATAAATACCTGAGAAAGACAAAGAAAGGGACCGAGATGTAAAGATAGGGAGGGCAAAGAGGGCTAAGACGTGGTTTAAAGAAGAAGAAAGAGACTCTTTGTTCAAAAGACGAGGCAGTTCTCACAACATTACATTCAGTTACATCAGCGGTACCTTGATTTTCCTTTCAAAATCCAGCAATCGCCCGCTCTGATCACGGCCCAAAAAAATAAAAAGGGGAGAAATTCAGCAATCAAGAAGTTTCCCCCCCCCCTCCCCTCTTTCTTTAGAAGTCCAAGTAATATATGAAAACCCTTAGGGGGAGGAGATATACACACACTCTCTCTCTGTGTCGTTCTCTACGGAGCTCATTTCTCATGACTAAAGCCGGCCCTTGTCTTTGTAGCACCAGCTGAAGAGTCTCGTTAAGGCCAGCTCGTTAGGAGCGGGCCGTCTCCGTGGCAACGGCTCGGCGACGCCTGTCTGTAGTGAACCCTTCCGCCAAGTCGGACATCATTTCTCTGCGGTGGGGGGCGGGGGGGAAGGGGGGGGGGGGGGGCAGCACCTCCCCGTGAGTAGTAGTACATGAGTGTGTTTTTTTTTTTTGGTTTGAGGAGTCTGTCAAGCAGCGAGGCTCCGTTGCTTTAGCGTTGTTGACGTTTGGCCTCGGGGTGGAAAAACGGCGAGAGAGTGTTCAGTTCGGCGCCTGCAGTGTTTTAAAAAAAAAAAAAAAAAGACACACCTGCCTCGGTCTCCCCTCCGTCTGACTTTGTGTTTCAAACCGTGTGTGTGTTTGTAAGACCAGCACAGACGCACACACACACACACACACACGCGTTTCCCCCGGTCAGTAGAACTTGTCGTCGATGCGGAAGTGCGGCCTGGTGACATCGTCGGGGTTGAGGAAGACGGAGATGGATTTCCCGGGGTTCTCCGTGACGAGCTGTTGCAGTCGCTGCGCCAGCTTGTCCTCAGACGGGGAGATGATGCCGTTGGCCGGATGATGCCCGGGGGAGCTGTGGCCATTGGTGCCGGCCGCCGCCTCCTTTAGCTGGCCCGCTTGCCGGGCCTGGTCCAGAGCGGCCCGCAGGTGCTCGCTGGGATCCGAGCGCATGTGGGCCAGCTTCCTGGCGACGAGCAGCGCCTGGCTGTCCGACAGGTGCTCGAGCATGTTGCACTGCGGCAGGAAGTAGTTGGGGCAGTTTTTGCCCAGGATGCAGTGGGCCAGGTCGTCTAGGAGACCCAGGAGGAGGCGGGCGGGGGTGTCCGGGTCGGGGCAGGACAGGTAGGAGGCGGGCAGCCGGTCGCAGGCCCAGAACAGCAGGGTCCGGAGGTGGTAGGGGCTGAGGCCCGTCCGCGGGCGGGCCAGGATGCGTGACAGCACAGCCTTGGCCGCCTGGAAGGCCTGGGCCATGGGGAAGGGGATGCACTTCTTCAACTGAACCTGTCCGTGGGAGAGAGGGAGAGATAGAGGACAACTCTCAATGCAGAAATGGAGATAACCAGAGGGAAGATATGGCTAATGGCAAACATGGTGGGATTGATGGAGAGATAGAGAGGGAGGATTGTAGGAGGAAAGGGAGGAAGGAAAGCATCAGAGAAACAAAGAAGAATGAAAACTAGATGAAAAAAAATCAATTTCTCCAGACACTTTAGCACTGATGCAAAAAGCAACAAGCCCATGACTCAATTTCCCCACAGGGATTGTTCCAAGTTTAATCTGATCTAATCAGAAAAAAAAGAAAAAAATCAAGGAGCATCCATCCATCCCCTTACTTCACTGCGCGAGAAGGCCAGCCTCCACTCCCTGTCGGGCCGACCACCCAGCGGAGAGCAGCAGGGTAGCAGGTAGAAGCCGGAGATGGCCTCCTCCTCTGTGATTTTGCCGTCCCAGAAGTGGTTGGCGGTCAGCCAGCCTTGGGCCACGGCGGGCCAGCCCCTAAAGGACACCACAGGCAGCAGATCGTACAGCACCCTGCTGGTTCCCGCCTGCAGGGAGGACGGCGGCGGATTATTGTTAAGATCTCATCGACTCGGTCCTGAATTTCCATTCCCCTTAACACCATCGAGTCATTTTCTCAACAATCATTTTAACATTTAGGAAAAAAAAAAAGCAAGACACATTTACAGAGAGCAATTTTCTACAATATTGATTCTGCTCCCCCAAAAATGTCGTCTTTAAACCAGCAATTTTAGAGCAGAACGCGGAAGTTAAGCGGCTTGCCGTCCCCATCGATTCCGACGTAATCCGCCTTCATTTTATCGTGGTTTCAACATGGTAGAGGGTGTCCGTACCTGGAGGATGATGGTGGTGAGGGGCCCGTTCCTCTCCAGTCGGTCCGGGATGGGGATGCCTCTCTGGGGGCTGCGCCTCAGCTCTTCCACGGCCTCGCTCACCACCCCCCAGAACCAGTCCGTCACCAGGGCGGGAGAGAAGTAGCACCCGTCCAGCGACTGGGGCGAACCCAGGGACGGGATGGAGCCTTTACCTGGGGGGAGGAGGAGGAGAGAATCTAGATTTAAAGGAATAGTTCACCCCAAAATGTATAAATCTACTCACTCCGATGGAAGTCAAACCTCCACCGACTCCGTAGTTTCATTTCAGCCTCCTCCCAAACTACTGAAGTTTACTGTCTTTTTACAGCTCCAAAAAACACCCATGACATTCTTCCAAACAGCTTGTGCAGCACAATCCAAGTGTTGTGTAGCCAAACAGTTGCACCGAGGGTCCAAGAGTCCAACATTTCCCTCATTAGCTCCTAGATTTTCCTCACCCTACGGCGCTCTGTCGGGAGACTCCGCTTGCTTGCCGTAGAGCAAATTGTCTTCAGTGAGGAAGACAATTTGGTCAACCAAAGCACCCGCAGAGCAATCGAAACACTTTATTATTATGCTGCACAAAACAGGTTGGATAAATTTGATGGACATTTGATGCTTTTACTGGAGCTGTGAAAAGGTCTTGAATAGTTTGGGAGACGGCTGAGATGGCACTTGCTGTGTTTGGTAATTTGCTCCAGAGTTTTTTCTTTCAGGACTTGGAAATAATGGTAACAATTCAAATGCCAGTACTACGAATGCAGTTCAAATAAGGCCTTTAGATACCTGCACTATACAGTATAGAGAGGGAGGGAAGAGGAGAGAGGGAGGGGTGGGGATGCCATGCTGCAAAATAAGGATGAAAATAGGATTTGAACCCATGACACTGAGAGTACACAGTATGCACCCTTTACCCGTTAATAGTGCTTGTTGTGATGCCCGCCTCGCTCACCCCGTCCCGCCTCCGCAAATAACCTAAGAGCCCGTGGGGAAACGCGGCTACGATACGAAAATGTGTGAAATGGTATTTTTCAAATTGCTGAAAATTAAAGGAGATCCGTATCAATAAACGTCATCGCTTTCTCTTATCTTGGAGGTTTCACGCTCGCGGCGCCGCGTGGCAGATTGATGTCGTGGTCCGATCGTGAACTTTCGATTGTGGAGTTAGACCCATAAATGTTTCAGCGTTTGTTTCCAGGGGAGGAGGAGGAGGAAGAGGAGGAGGAGGAGGCGGTCATACGAAACGGGCCTCCGCTGAAGCTCGCCGGGCAAAATTGCATGGCAACGTCGTGCATCACATTACGCCGGTGAAACATGAACGATCTCTTCACTGTGGTCCTCTTCCACTCCTCCTCCTCCTCCTCCTCTCTCTTTACCCATTGCTTCATCTTTCTACTCCTCCCTCCTCATCTCTCGCTTTCTAATCATTACTTCTTTCTGTTCTTACTTCATCCATTCATCTTTGGTTTGTATCTTTCACTTCATGCTCTTCCTCCTACCCACTACCCATTTCTCCCCCCCTCCTCTTCACCTTTCTTTGCACTGAACATCCAAACCAATCACTCTAGTGTCCTCCACCTCCCATCTCTCCTCCTTTTCTTCACTACCCAACTCTCCCTCCTCGTCCTCCCCTCCCCATCTCATCCTCCTTTTTCTCCTCATCTGTACCATCTCACCTTCCTCCTCCCCTTCCATCCTTGAAGATATACCAATTTTTCCTCCTCTTCCTTTTTCTCCTCGCCTTCCTCCTTGTTGTCACCCTCACTCACCTACCCCCCCCGATATCCCCTGCCTCCTCTTCCTTCCTACCCATCTCACCCTCACTACCTATCCCCTTCCCTTCCCCCCTCCTTACTCATTTCGCCCTCATCCTCCTCCTCCTCGTCCTCCTCCTCCTCGGGGGGCAGTCCGTTCTCCTCCTGACAGCAGACGCTCCAGCGGGACAGAGTGTTGGAGTCGCAGAGCCGGAGGCTGAGCCACGAGTGGCAGGGCGGCGAGTGCCTCATGTCCAGGGTGACCGGCTGGTTGCGGTCGTGGAGCTTCAGGGCCGGCACCAGCAGGGTGAAGTCCAGGTCGAAGTCGGCCCCCTTGGCGTAGTCCCCCAGGCCCTCGGGGTTGAGGTCCAGGACGCCCTCCCTGGCCCCGCCTGACAGCAGCAGGTACTCGTTGGCCACCGGGAGGCGCTGGTCCACCTTCTGCACTAAGCCTGGAGGGGTTAGGGGGAGAGGGAGAGACAAGGCAGTCAGTCACACTCGGCGAAAGTCACATTCAAAAAAGGCACTGGCATGGACCGAACCGCTGCTAGGAGCAATGAGCGTTCAGCGGTTGAGAAGTGTTCTCTCACACAAACAAAAAATACACTTTAATGTTCAGTTGCGCAGAGCAGCTCATCCACATACTCTGGCAACCGCACAGACAGAAAGCAGCAGCTCAACAAGCAATGGGCACAGACAATTTCCCGAAGCGTTAGTTTGTTTTGGAAGGTACTGCACACATTTAGGAGCTGGAGATGTATAGCAGCTCCTAGGGGTGTGTGTGTGTGTGTGTGGGGGGGGGGGGTGTTTACCCAAGTAAAGACCGTCTACACACACTACCCGAACAGCGGGGTACTCTTGAAGAGATGGAGAGCCCCATTCACAAGGCAATAGGAAGCGATGGAGACGGAAAATGAGCGACTGATCCTATCGATCCAGGTCCCGTCTCATTTTAGGCCCGGCTGCACCGTCATTTTCCAGAGTGCTAAAAAAAAAAAAAAACAGCCCTCACGCTCTCTGCTCTATAAACAGTTTATATGAGAAAACCGAGCCACCAAATCCCTTTAAGGCTACTTAGCTGTGTTGTAAACTTCTCAGGCTCTGGGGCCCATGGGAGCCGCGGTATTGGAGTCAAGTAGATTATGTTTTGCCGGCTTAAGAGAGGAACTGAGAAAGGCTTGAACCAGAGCCTGCCCTTGTCTAGAGCTAGCCGATAGGTAGGTTGGAGGTAAAGCGTGGGCACTTTGACCAGGATGCCCCCTTCATGTCCTCTGGTGTGTGAGTGTGTGTGTGAGTGTGTGTGTGTGTGTGTGTATTCTCCCAGGGCAGTGAGTGGCTGCAGACAGCTCAAACGGGGGCATCAGACCGAGCCACCAGGCCGTGGCTGGGGGTACAAAGCTCGTAACGCGATTCCTCTCATCCAATTATGAGGGTAGCAACCCCCGGTGGCAGAACCCCCAGCCCCCGTGCTGTTTTCATATAGAGGCACATGTGTGTGTGTGTGTGTGTGTACACATGTAAGAAACGGAGAGTGTGTGTGTGTGAAAGAGCGAGACACGGAGTGAATCGGATTTAACGTCAGTCAAACAGAGCATGGTTTGTCGAGGCAAAGCTTAACCGTGAACTTTAGCCACACCTCACGATGAAGACGAGCGCGAGAACGGAGTGATAAAGAGGATATGGACAGCAATCATAAGAAGAGACACACGTATCCCGTTGCCCTATCCCTCCTCATGTCCACCCACGTCGGCAAGAATACTGCGCTACTTTATATCAGAGTTTGAGGGAATAAAAAATTTTAAAAAATAGGTGAAAAAGAGAGAGACGGAAAACGAGCAAGAGACCGAGTGAAGTGGGAGTCAAAGTCAAACTTGCTGTAGAGGATCTCTGTGGTGCTTTTGCTTTGAAGAAGAACAAAATGAAAGCGTCTCATTTGACGCCGCCATGGGGGAGCCGTCGGAAGAGACGGGGGGAAGGGGAAGGGTGCGGCAGCGTGCTTTGAATCCTCCCGTTTTCCCAGCAGAGGATCGGCTCATCTGCCTGCTCAGGCTCCAGTCATCTCCTGACTAGACCCCTGCAGCTCTCTCTTTGGCTGGGCTCCCCTTGTGCTCTTTGTGGCCCCCCCCCCCCCACCCCCACCGCCCCCATCACATCAGATCCATCCACAGCGCTGTAGTTTTGTCGGCAACTTCAGCATTTCTGACGCTGTTAGAAAGTGTCAGGTTTTTGCACAAAAAAAAAACAAGCACAGATTCTGAAGTGTCTCAGCCTTCGGATGCCCATAGCACTGAAGCTATAACATGGGTAAAAAAAAAAAAGAAGAGACACACATGCTGACTTTATTAGCCACTTGTTGAAAAATAAACAGTTTAGTTAGCCTTTGCAACCCCAGGAACAGAAATGACCTTTGTCTTTCACCCACAAGAACACATGGGAAATGAGGATTTTAACACAAGAGAGCGCCACATGCACCTCCACTGAAGACGGGATGATTGCCGTTAGGTAATACACTGATCTGCATCCAGGACCTCGTCTCTCCTCTATTTGAGTTCGGTGCCACAAATTATGACCAATCGATTATCAGAAATTGAAATCTGTGAAGTTGGGGAGAGGGAGAAGGAGAGATGCGCCGAACGGGTAGATCAAAGAGAGAGGAGGAGAGAATGTCGGGGGGAGGAACAGATCAGACGTCTGCCAAAGGGCATACAATTTGAAGCTGTGACTTCTGATTTGTTTGCTTTTATCAGTCCCTGATAAATTGGGTCAAATAGGCGAGGAGGAGGAAACGTGTGATGAAAAAGAGAATAAAGTGTGTCTTATCTTTTCAACAGGGGCTTCAGAGAGAGAGAGAGAGAGAGAGAGAGAGAGAGAGAGAGAGAGACTGTGTGTGAATTAGCAAAGCTTCTCCAATCTCCACATTTGGTTGCAGGAGTTTGAGGTTGTTCCAAGGAAAACAAAGAATCTACTGTTTAATCCAAACTCTCACATCAGCAGTCGCATGCTTCTTTACTGGGCATCTGCCAGCGCGTAAACACACACACACACACACACACACACACACACACACACACACACACACACACACACACACACACACACACACACACACACACACACACACACACACACACACACACACACACACACACACACACACACACACACACACTGAAAATAGAGCTGGAATGGAAAGACTAGGCTGGTTTCACAGACACGGATTAAGACTAATCCTATAAGAAATGTTATGGAATGCAGATTTCCATTGGAAGGAACTTTTTGAAATCGAGAACTATTTTTAGTCTCAGACTAGACCTGATTCCATGTGGGAAGCTGGCCCGTTAGATAACTACTGGTTATTCTATCCGCCCCAGTAAGTGGTTCCAGGACAGACATTAGCCAACCTGCACCTGCACGGCATGCTTTCTCACTGCAGCCTGACTCAGTGTTGGCTGTTTGGTAGAATCTTCTCTTTCTCCAAATGTCAGTCATGATTGAAAATGTGTGCAATTATAGAAATGTTGCAATACTTGTTAACGCAAATAAATAATCTATATTTACCAATTTGTTTTTGTTTTTTTTCGAGGAAATTGTGCATGTAGTTAAATGAAAACAGTTTAAAAGGGAATTAGCTAAATAAGTGATCCTCCTCTTGCATTTGCTAAATCGAGTAAGTGAGTAGAATCAGGTGGTAAATAATTGGATATGAAGTTAACCAATCAAAGGCTCATGGTTTAACACCCCTGGCTCAGTATGTCTGTGTGTGTGCTTTGGTGGGGAGCTCTGCCGGTCAATGTCATTTGAGCAGAACAAGAGGAACACGTTATACATGATTTTAATTGGTCAGTGTCGCTCAGAAGACTTCCTCATTATTTTCACGAGAAAAAGAATGGTAGGATATGTGATAGGTTTGGTTAAACGAGTGATTCGTTACCCAAATATGAAAGACGGGAAAAAAGTGGCGAGCCGACGACCACCAGGAGCCAGATGGACACTGGAGTGCTAACGTTAGCTGCATGCTATATACCTACATCCTCCTATTCAGCTCGATTTGTTTGGGCTGCTGAACATTAAATGCATAAAAAATATTTCCCTCCACATGAAATGTCTATATTATTTTACTTTTTAATTTTTACCTCTCTATATATAAAATATATATATATATTGAGATAGCTGGAAAGCTGCGAAATTGAGGCATAGGGGAAGCTCTGAATAGATCCTAGGTCAGGAAGAACTACATATTGCTTCAAAGATGGGGCTGTTGAGCACTACATTATCTCTGGGTGTGTGAGTCTGTGTTTGTTCACACTTGTAATTACCCTCAGTACAACCAGGACTGAACAAGAGCAATGAGAGAGACAAGAGATGAGAGGGAGAGTGCAACGAGGAGAGAGCCAGGACAAGGAGAGGACAACAGACAGCCACAGCAGGAGATAAGGAGGTGGGAGACAGATGGATTTGAGCACTTATTGTACATCATCTGTAGCCTTTAAGGTTTTTTTATAACCCGAACTGAAAAAGAGAGAAGGGGACAGCGACAACGAGATGAAGGGAGGAGAGAAACAAGAGGCAACAAAAGAAGAATTCAGAAGGGGAGAAGAGAGACAGCAACAGATAAGACAGACAGCTCACTACAATATATCACTGTCAGCCTGTCCAGACTGCTGTTCAAAGTCTTTACTATGCTGATTCATTTGGACCTATGCATGTTCACGTCAAAGTGCACCACATTCATGAATTTTGCATTTTGCTCCCAGGGGAGGATGCCCCCTGGGCCTCCTACTATGGTTCTCTAACTGCCTCTGGGCTGAGCCCCGGACGTTCTGATATCCTAGCAACGCCCCTGGTCATGGTCTGGAGCTGGGCTTTTTCCTCCGGACCCGGACGACTAGACATCATTAAGGGAAGCATGGAGTCATGAACAGAACGCCAGGCGATCAGCCCGAGAGCTAAAGCTGGACGGAAAGTGGCTGTTCAACAAGACGAAGATCCTCATTCAAGCAAATCTACCAAAGAATGACTCAGGAAGAAGAAGCTTCGTGTTTGGATTGTCCAAGTCAAAGTCCTGACCTAAATGCAACTGAGATGCTGTCAGGACCTGAAGCGTGTTCATGCGAGACCTCAAACCTCGCTGAGTTGGTCGAGTTCTGTAAGGAGGAGTGGGAGGAAATCCCTCCAGGAAGAGGAAGAGACTGATCAGTGATCAGGGTCTCTAGGAGACGTTTACTCAAAGCCATCGCTGATAAAAGAGGAGCCACAAGTTATTGACTGAAGGAGCTCACATTTTAGTACACAGTGTTATCCAAGTTAAAAAACAATGAAAGTATAATGAATATCTTTGTTAGAACATGAGGATTAGATAAAGATATTATTTTATTGCTAAACGTGTGTGGATTATAATCCACACACGTGGATGTGTTGGAAAGTGACTCAGCATGCATTAAAGATGGCTTGCTCGTAACAAAGTGTCATTTTCAAAACACATCTTCGTATCAAAAGACAGAAGAGAAGAAAGCGCTCCTGGGAGACAGATGAAAAAACAAAGATCAAAGCATGCTGGGAAGGTTCTTTGTTCTGTTGAAGATCTCATTTTTTTTGCACAAGACAAGACATTTTGGAGACATGTATATGTACTGGTTCCTCTCTCATCTGCTCGTGAAAGCGCTCGTTACCGACACTCCTTAAGACGACACGTTACGTCTTATTTCATCTCATCACAGTTTTAGCCTCTCTACACTGGCTGCAAGTTTATTTTCCTGTGGCATGTCTAGTTCCTGTCTACATCATGCGTCAACAGGTTATTTTAAAAAGGTGCTACGTGTAGCATTTTAGTGTGGCACGGTGGGTTCGATTCCCGCCTGGGGGGCGCTATTGACTCTGGGGTTATCTCCCGGGCCTTCCTGTGTGGAGTTTGCATGTCCTCCCCGTGCTCACACGGGGTCCTCTTCCACAATAAGGACCCCGATTGGAAAAAAACATGCAAGAAGATCGCCATCTCCTGTCCAGTCCCTGACCACGACGTGGACATAAGTAGATCCCCCACTGCACACACACACCCCATTTATGTGCATGCCTTGCTTTCACCCTGATTTCAGCTCACAACGATGTGATTCACACAGACACACATCCACACGCATGCAAGCGAACATGCATGCAAACACATATATACATTTGTACATGTAAACACACACACACACACACACAGATATGCACGCTTTAGAGATGAAGCTACAATGTGACATTGCTGACAGACCCCCGAAGCAGAGCAGCAGCAACATGGGTGAGAAGTCCCCTTTCATCACACAGAGTAGGACGAGAACATTGAGCCACATGCCTCCAGTTTGATAGACTCCAAAAATAACTTGGTAAATCTCTGGAAAATGGGATTCCTCCAAATAAGGTGAGGACTTTCTAGCCGCTGCCAGAGAGGCTGCCAGGGGAAGAGGGTCTGAGAGGGTGAGCTAGGCTGCAATACAACTGAGATGTAGGGCAAGCTCGTACTCCTATCCATATGTATATATATGTTTTACCTTCATTCATCCTTGGAAAGTTGGTTTCAGCACGCCCTTCATCAGCAATGCCCTGCCTCACATTCACACCACACCTGGGAGTACAACCACAGTCTAATGCTTGGTTTGTGCTTTCTTTGCAGGCTAGACGTGCACACAGACATGCCGTCCCGCGTACCTTGGCGTGATCACCGCAGCCGCTGAAGTACTGAAGTTAAAAAAATTCAGTTCAAGCTGGATGGCGGCTGTCGATGGAGGACGTGTCGGTATCCGGTTCACAAACTTTGTCGTACGTCGTACCTCTCCGCCCCATCTTCCCCGTCTCTCTCAACAGGCAAACTAAAATCTAATACAGCAGAGAAAACCATACAAACGATCTTAAAAACTGCCTCATCTCAAAAGCTATTCAATCCATCACAAATGAATCTGCACTAAAATACTCTCAACCGGATGTAATCTTTTCAACAAGCACTCCTTCCCTCCCTCGCCAATAGCAGGATTAATCCCAGACAACCCAGACGCTGAAAGGTGAGTCAGCCGCCCCGCTCGTCGCTCATAAATTCATATCAAACGAGGAGATTAGCTCCAATAGGCCTCTTAAAGAAGGCGGAATGGATATGTTCCAATTTAATCCGATCGGGTGGATACCTCCGATCGCTGGGCCAGGTATGTGTGTGTGCATAAATGCCTCCGTGTGAGTGTGTGTGTGTGTGTGTGTGTGTGTGTTTACCCCGGAAAACAGGATTGATCGCGACGACAGACACGGCGAGTCTGAACCAGCAGCAGGGGAAGGGAGGATGTAGGAAAGCCGTTAATGCCTTCAAGCTCCACACCTCTACTTTGATCGCTGCAATACACTCTCGCTCCACACCCAAGTAAAAAAGACGCGGGAGTGTGAGGGCGGTCTCATTTTTACAGTTTACTTTTTACATCCTTCAACCGGATGACCTGGGTTCAAGCCCGCCGGGGCCCAGCAAGCATCCTCCCTGCTGAAATGTCCTAAAACGCCGATTCCCTACCGCTTCATCTGTAGCTGACCTTGACCTCTGACCTCTCTGTGGAGGAGCAAGAGAGAGAGAAGAGAGAACTTCCTATAGGGATCAATTAAGTATCACATTATTATTATTCAGGCACGTAGCTGAACGCTCTCCTCGCAGAACAGCATGAACAAGTAAATAGCAGCCAGCAGTTTAAATCCACATTGACGGTGGGGGTCAGAGAATGCAGCGAGCAGACTAAACGCTCTGATTCAATGATGTTCCGCAGGTTTACCCAGCCTCCAAACTGTGACTATTAACTGTGACTAAGAACTGGACTAATAGTTTGATGTATTTTTGTTCAATTTATGCTGTAAATTGAACCACAATTAGTACCGCTGATTAAAAATTAGATTGCATTATGATAACGAGTTCAGTTTCACAACCTATCAAATGTTACATTTCTAATTATGGTTTAGATACTACAAATTGAAATGGCACAAAAAGTCAGCACACTGAAAGTGATTGGTTCCTGTTTTTTTTACAGGTTCGGTTACATTGTTCGGATTTAACTAAAGCAATACTGTCGGGTGTTCACTTGCTCACAGTATGGGGTTCAGTGTCTTGGTGTCTCTAACCATTATTTTTTGTGTTTAAATGTGTTATTATTTGAATGTCTTATTTTAGTGGTAGGTCCACACTCCTTCAAGTAAGTGGTGACAACAGATTGTGATATGGTAGGACTGGAACCCACCACGTGAGAGGGAGAGGGAAACATTCACGCTTCCATAAAAAGCTACAGGGGAAAAGCTGACAGTTTGTTCCCTCCAATGCTTCGACTAAAAAAGGATAACTGAAATGTGTTGGTCTGAGTGGTGGTGGGTGGAAAACCGGTATTTTTTTTTATATTGTTTTCCTGCATTTTTGTGGCAACTCAGAGCTACAGCCTGTACTGGGAGACTCTTCTCTATTCAGGTGCTGAAAAATCCAAATGCTTCAATAATTGAATAGCTGCTGAGAGACCTCTGTACTGAACGTGTCATACGGGTGATGATGACATCAAAATTAATTTCACATTAGGTGCCCTGAAAGAGTTAATGAATTATGTAAAGTGGTGTGTGTGTGTTTCTGAGTAATGCCTGAAGCAATTCAATCACAGGACAGTAATGGTTAAACAGTTAGAAAGCGTCCTCTACCAAAGGTCATGTAGCCTATAGTGTGTGTGTGTGTGTGTGTGTGTGTGTGTGTGTGTTTATACACGGTGCATGACTACAATTCCTCACGTCGCTCCAGACTTAGCGTTATCAGAAGTGGCCCCTGGTGAATGCAGACAGAATAACAATGGCAGTGATGAGCCCCGAGGGGCTGAGAGTGGGGTGGGCTGCCAGATCCAAAGTGGAGGAGCTGGAAACATTAACATTACTCAGCTCGAGTGGCCATGTGGGCCCCCGACCCCAGACCTGCACTATAAACTACAACCCAACGGGGAGCGTGGGAGCTGGAACCTCCAACATGGCAGGAAGGAAGCAGCAGTCAAAATGTCATCATGCTGAAAATCATCGCCAATGGGCTCCATGTCAAAAACAGCTCACGGTTGGAGACAGCCAGTGGCTAGCTATCAAATCACCATCGATTTACCAAGAAGACAGCGTCCAGGAGGCCAGCAGCTAGCTCGGCTAAGTGAACTGCTGTCCCAAGGGCGCGAAGTTGCCAAACCAATTTCACGACTCCAATGGTTAAAATTTACCAAAATAAAATATGCATAGAAAACATCAAAGTTTGTGTACCCTCGGAGAGGGTAGAGAAACTTTGGGAGGAGAATTCTGCTGCCAGGGAAATACACACTACAGTTCTGGCCAAGATTATTTGCACCATGCATCTAGAGTATCTTCTCAAATAATTTGAAATTGAAACAACTTCCAGTCTTCACACATTCATCCACTGACTTACAACAGTGCATGATCAAACAATAGGAATACAATTTTTTTTTAAAATCTTTCAAAATTGAAAAGTGGCCATGTCCATGATTATTGGCACCCTTCAGAACAATTCTAATTCATTTTCTTGGAGGGTTTTCTAATTCATTTGCAGGGTAATTCAATTCACCTGTGACAGGTTGCAGGTGCCCAAATGGTATAAATGAACCAATTAACCATTTTAAAGTGATAGAACAGACTGCTCTGCTTCGCCGGTCACCTGTGAAAATGGTATTCATTGATAAAACACCTTGCTTAACATCCAACAATCTCAAGGCTGACCTGGAAGGGGTTTGGGGTAATAGTTTCAGCCTGTTCCTTACACAAGTACACTGAAGCCAACAATGGCTTTACGGAAGACCACACATGAAGGCCTGATTGGTCTTTACCAAGACCCACCTGGACAACACACGACGAAAATGAAGCTACCTATAGACAAATACAGGTGGAGGTCCCATAATGCTGTGGGCATCATGAAGCCAGAAGATTACCAAGACATTTTGGAAAGAAATGTGTTACCAAGTGTCAGAAAACGGGGTGTCAATCGAAGGTCATGGGTCCTCCAGCAGGAAAATGACACATCAAAAGCACCCAGGAAAGGTTCAAGAGAAGACTGTTCTGGACTCCAGATTTCAATCCCATTGAGATCCAATGGTGAGACCTGAAATGAGCAGAATCCTTCAAACATTGAAGAACTGGAGCGGGTTGCAACTGAAGAGTGGAAGAAACGGTCAGCAGAAACATCCAGGAAGCTTATTGATGGTTAGACGAAACATTTGGAAGCATCATCACTGCCAAAGGCTGCAAATAAGTATTAGAAAAGGTGCCAATAATCAGTACATCAGAAGATATTGTACATTATCTGGTAGTCTCTACTACCTCATTCTGATTGACATGCCGATTTTTTTTTGCTGGGGTTACCTGACTGTGAAGGAGGATGCCTCAACTGGCAGGCAGACAAACCAACAAAACACACAGATATATAAATATGCAGTCCAACATGCACAAGCTCGCTCACACGCACACACACACACACACACACTTTTGTTTGTCTGGTTTTGTTTTGTTTCGCACTTTGCATCTCAGCTCAAGGTGAACTTTTGGCTCGTGCTTCCCTTGACTTGAGAATGACCGACTCCAGTGCTCATCTACTCCCACTCCCCCCCCCACCACCCCCGCTCCGCTGTTAGAGCCCAAACATGCATACAGTTAAACGGCGGGTGTGAAAACAGTGGGAAACAAAAGGGGCTGATGTAATGAGTCCTATAGGGAGAGGGGAAGTGGAGGTCGCCGGTGAAGCTGATGCGCCGTATGAGGGAATATGCACGTAGGCTACGGCAAGGCGGGGGTTTGGAATTCATTTGTACTTTTTCTTCCCCCGTTTTGCTGATGTGCATCCTCTTGACCGAGCGCAACGCCTGATTCTGTTAAATTTCAGCCACTAAAAAGGGTTTGTTCCGTCGCGGCCCAGCGATGCTTTGACATCTTTATCTGCCAGACTGAGGCTGTGTCTGTGACATTTTAGACTTTGATCAAACTCTGAACTGAACCCTGCTAACATGGACTAACAACGTGTAAGATCTCACAAGTCTGGTTGTTGGTATATCTAGGCTTAGCACACACACACAGGTTCACCAGATCTACTGCTTCACCGGCAGTCTATTTCTGTATTAATCAGACTTGTGTTTTTTAAAAGGATATTTACAGTAGCAGTAGCCCCCACCATGCTTCCCCGAAGGCAAACCAGTGTTTACTCAAACACAAGGTAAATAAGAGTCTTTTCTTGTATCAGTCAGACTGTAAGGAAACTGATTTTGTGTGTGTGTGTGTGTGTGTGTGTGTGTGTGTGTATAATCTCTTTCCCTTTCCTTTCCCTGACAGTGTGCACAGCCCAGTGGGGATCCCGCTGCAGCTCAAACTTTCTAAAAGCCTGGCAAGAACAAGAAGAGCCACAACCACTGGTGTATTCAAGCAGAGCGTGCACACACCCACCCACACACCCACATACACACACACACACACACACACACACACACACACACAGACACACACCTATGTAGCTATGATGATGCCTCCTGCAAGAGTCCAGCTTGCACTGCATCGAGGGACTGCTTTTCGCTTTTCAGTGCTGCCTTTCATCCTCAGCAGGGCCTTGAGAGGCATGGAGTTGCTAATGCAGCTACCACGGCGTACTAACTCCACACCGCCAAAATCTCACCACAAACAGCCTCCCTCCTCTGTTAAAAGTGCAGTTTTTTCCTTTTCACACAGTCAGAGCTGTCACAGTAGGTGGTGAGAAACAGGGACATGAAAATACCAGCGAACCCAAAAACTGAAAAAGTTACCGGCAAGCTCTCAGTCGAGAGACCGGGAATTGAATGGGGTTAGGGGGGTGTGGGGTGGGCAGACAAACAGGAATGCAAAAGGCCTCGTGGTGCCAGCATGAAAAATGAAAATCAGAAAAAAGAAAATGCAGTAATGCAAATATAAAAGAGTTAAAAGTGTATGATGTGGCAGAGGGGGAAAGGGGGATCTTTACATAGTGATACAATGGGGAAAATATGCCTGGGTACAATTTGGATTCTGCGTGATTTTTCCCCTGGGCACGGCAGCCTGTCTGATTAAGCTATTTCAGCTGGTTGAGAAGAGAAGAAGTGGAGCATGGGAGGGCTGGCTGTCAGCTAATCCAATATTTGACTGGATTAGTAAAAGCGCCTGTTACGATATTTCGAGGCAAACAATAGGCTGAGCCAAACGCAGGCTCCATCCATGGCTATTGTTGCAAGGAAGACTTGGGGAGATGGAGAGAGGACTTAGCTCCGCTGAGGCCGTTTGCACTGTGCTTCCCCTCAAGCAAACCGCCGAGGGCCCCACCAGAGAGAGAGAGAGGTTGAAGGAAAAAAAGAAATGATAAGTGAGAAACAAAAAAGACAGATAGGTTGAGAGAAAGAACAAGGACAAATGACAGAGAGGAGGACAGATGAAAAAGAAAGGGCCAAAAAGTATCAGGGTGGGGACCAAGGACGCTTTGTTTCCAGGGCACTGGGACAGGCCAATGGCGACAAGAGGGAGCAGGGTTGACAGTGGAAGGCAGGGAGGGGGGAGAGTGCCACCTATTGGACAAACAAACACACTTCACCTTTTTACTCACAACTGAGTTCATAAACAGCCTGGGACAGCCTTACGCCCACTGACAAGGGCTTCTGCAAACCCAACCGTCGGTAATGGAGCATCTTTTGAGTAAGTCGGTAAGAATGGATGGCAGAAAGCGGAGGGCCACTCATGAACAAAATATGAACCATGTAGGTGTTTGTATTCCAATGTGCCCCGTAGAATCCAGTTTGAATTTGAAAGACTTTTTTCATGCTTCCAGTTGGCACTTCCAACTGGGAACTTGTAGTTGTGCACAATCAGTGAAATATATCTTGGCATCTTGGCAGTGACTTTAACATCACATGCACTGAGATACTAACTAAACAAGTGAGAGTGTTCCAAAGTGTGTGTTACAGCGAGTATATTATGATCTGTCAATCTCATTGCAACTCTTGCAACTCATCTTGCGTTACTTACAGTGTCTGCAAAATCCTGTGTACCTTTTTTTGCCTCAGAAATGTAGGTTATCCAGTTGCCTGCACTTATTTCCATGCAATTATTTTCAATATAACTACCTACTAACTATATGATACACTGAACAGATGCACTACTGGACACTCACTAAATGTCCCTCTGCAGCTACAACCGCTAGTTGTAAATACTCTTCACTCGTTCAGGACCAATCCTGCACATTTATTGCAGCTAGCGACAGTCATTCTGATGTCTCCATAGTGTGTTTTAAAACAGTGGTTCCCAAAGTGGGGTCCTGGGATCTCCAGGGGTACAATGGGCACAATGACAGAATGCATGAGGATGACTATCGTGATCATAGGTTTTACTGTGGTTACCATCATATAATCAACAAAAACCTTCTTAACCGGGCTACTTAGGAAGATCCTCATGCATATCTATTTGGGGTTCGATGACAGCACACATTCTGCTGTGTGTTTTGCAGACATACCTAGCATGTTGAAGATGAAGTCCTTGGCAGTGTGGACCTCTAGAGCAGTCTGGTCTCCAAACTCCCCCTGCTCCAGCAGCACCAGCTCAGACACCTGGGCTGACAGCTGCTCCATGGTGGCCCCTGACCGGAAGTCCACCTCCGACTGCTTCTTGGCAGGGGCTGGGGAGCGCGGCGTCACCGCACTCATCAGGGACTCCATCTCTACAACCCTGTGGTGTGAGGAGGAGCAGTAGAGGGGAATGACGGCTGGTTCTAGGTTTGTTAGCCTTCATGTTTAAGGTCTCAGGATTGTAAAAAATTGCCCTGTTTGAGTCTAAAGTTGTCTAAAGGCATCTCCCAAGGCCATTACGATTCTGAAATAACTTAAGCTTTAGCACACTAGAACCAAATGGTGGCCCATATTTGACCTCTCTTACAGCCTATGTTTAGCCTGATTTCCTGTTGGTGAGCCTACATGTTTCAGTCTAATGGTTGTCCTGCGTTCAGTATTCGAAAGGGTTTAAGGGGCTAGTCACTTGTGCAAAGATGAAAAACGTAATGACAAGCCAAGCATTTAAAAAGCACGATCTGCTATTCCGCCGTTCTTTTAAATCAATCTAACCTGAATGGAGACCCGTTATAACATGCAGCTCCCCCGTTTTTGAGCACACCTGTGAACGTATCACTGCTAATGTAAATATTACTGTACTATCCGACAATCACCACATTTGGTACGTATGTGTTGCTTAGCAACCACGTTGTTTAGCTAATTATAGTGCTTAGCGGAAGAACCACATTTAATTACCACTGATTAATAATGCAATGTTTATTGAGCATTTGTGTCCTTTACTCTTATTTACAACGGTGTGTTAGCGCTGTTTCATTAAAGCAATAAGGCAAAAAGTTAACCATGCTTCCGAAATGTAAACAACGCTCAGTCGAGTGGAATGACAACATGGCTCCTGCCTCATAAAAACTAGGTCAATTAGCAAGCTAGCTCGCCAGCTGCTAAGCTAATAGCCTTGCTAATTAGCCAGCTTGCTGACTGACTGACCCTACTCTAAATACGTTGATTCCTATAAGATAACAAATTATCCATATCCTTATTCATATCCTAGTTATCCTAGCCTGTTTGCTGACCATTTGGCTTGCAGTGATATGGTCGATGTGCTGCCTCGCCCACAGACAGCTAATTTCTGTTATTAGCTAATATTAGCCACCTAGCCTCAGTCAATTAGCTTGCTGGCTAACATGACAGGTGGGGACAGTGAGATTAGTGCAGCGACACACACGTACGCGCATACGCGCGCGCGCACACATACACGTACGTACTTACTTACATACATAGACATACACACACACACATGCACTCAGCTCAGGTCTCTCAGCTAGCTTGCAAGATAGCCGATCACAGCACAAATCGTTTAACTATCAGGCTAAACCAGTCAAATATTACAAACAGGCACACACCCTTTACACAATGATGCGAGGGAGTTTCTTCGCTATCTTCTAGGTTTACTGTTTAGATCCCTGTGGTAAAATCCGATTTCTTCAGCTGTCATTTCCAACAGGTCCCAGGCGCCACCTTCCCCTGGCAACACCGTCCCAGAAATCATGGTCCTACTCAAAGGATCCTGGGATTAGTAGTGTGTGGTACGTACGCCCACGATCCAACACTACAAAGCGGATTTGTGTGATATGTTCATGCCAATGGAGGTCAGGGTTATTTATAATATTTAGTGCATGTTTCCTAGCAAAGGAGATAAGGCTGAGCTAAGGTTTAGCAGCACAGCAGGGAGGTTCCAATACTTCACAGTCAATATTATGATGTGAGAGCAGTGGCCCTAAAGTACTGTAATGACTACACAATCTGTGGTATAGTTGCAGTAGAGGAAGCATTCTGCTTGTGTGACTGGGCACTCTGCCTATTTATCAATGATAATTTGCTTTCCCATGTCAAGGACTCCCAAATATAAATGCATTGAAGATGAAGCCCATATGAAGATGTTTGTTGTTAAATATATTTTAGTGACGATTTGCAAAACTGTCTCTACTGCAGGTGGGGAGATCAGTCAAACCTATGATGAAAATAGTCATTCTACATTCTCTCATCATGCCGACATTTACAGAGTGAAATAATTACAAAATTAAATTATTCCTCATTGTCCTCAGGACCCCTACAGGAACCTGTGGGACTTTGGGAACCACTGCTGTGTAGTATACACACGTACTACCCCCCTCTTACACTGCTAGGTGTTCATTTAATGCATCTGTTTTAAACTCCTCTGTTTTTATGGTCTCTGGCGTAATCCGTCAGACCTGTCCCTTTGCCTATTTATGGATCATTGCTACCTCATAGACTGCAATCACAACGACGGTGGGGAAGCGCCATCTGACTAGTGTCACACCGATTCTCATTCATCAGCCTATTCTGAGGCATCAGTGGAATATATATATATATATCAAGATAACGGTGTACCAAACAGCACGTTGAGAGAATGACGCTACCTGTCTGCCAAATGAAAGAAAGATACAAGTCTAGCCTTCAGAAGACAAAGTGACGGCACTCTGTCTCTCAAGATCACTGAGCTTTTAAATTCCTCCTCTCCTTCATCGCCCCCGTTTTACACCCGGGGAGGATTGGAAAACATAATTAAAACTATTACCACATGCCTTCATACCATCACCAGTCTCTAGAACTGGTGCTACCCTGAAAAGCGTCCCCTTTGAGGAGTCAGACAGGCTGAATATAGATCATTTGCTACAGATTTCATGTGGTAGTGATGTATCATGTCAAGGGACAGTACTCGCTTGTGTCTGCAGAATCAGCAAAGGAAAGCTGATAAATATGTTTCTCACAGGCACCCCTTGGGACAATCATTGACAAGATGCAGACACACACACACACACACACACACTTAATTATTTCTTTCTTTCATTGTATATATGTATATATTGTTTGACTGTTTGAGTTTCTTTATCTGATTGTTGTGCCTGCCTGTTTATTTTAATGCACCATCATCACCGAGTCAAATTCCTTGTATGTGCGAATGTACTTGGCCAATAAATTTTAATTCTGATTCTGATCCCTCCAAGTTTCCTCAAAATGAGACTGGTGTTATAGCAGCTATGGCCTTTCAAAGTTTGATTTTTCAACCTTTAATTATAGCGCCACCATCTGGCCAATCAGTGTATTTTTTAAACAGCAGACCACAGTGCCAAAATACATCATTGTTCCTCAGGAGGCCAACCAGTGTAATATATAAGGATGGCTGGATCCGTGTAGTGAGTTTCATGTCAGGTGGATTTAGGGCCTCTAAGAGTTTTGAATTTTTACCTTTAATTGTAACGTTTCCATCAGGCCAGTCAGTCTAATATTTTTAACATCAGAAAACGTTCACCAGTAGTCCCCTGTTCAAAATCTATGTAGGGAGGACAATTTTGTTTTAGTCTGCACAGAAAAATCCGTGCCAAATTTGAGTTGTGCTTGTTCCAGTTTGTCTCAGATCACACAACAGTCACGGCAACTGTCATATTTCTGAGAATGTTTTGTTTGCAGGTCTGTAGATTTCAACCAAACCCTGTTTCATAACCAGAGCGAAACCGGTGTGAAAGAAAAGTATAAAATATTTATAAATATACGCCTCAGCGCCACAAAAGGTATTTTAGTCCTAACACTTTTAAGGGCCCTGGGTAGTCAGTAGCCCTGTTGCCTCTACTACTGCGCCCCAGAATATGCAGGTGAGGGAAGGAAGGGAGGAAAGAAAGAAAGAAAGAAAGAAAAGAAAATAATTCATTACACATTACATTAATTTGTCTCAACCTCAACCACCACCAGCTACCACCTCCCCATCAGGCTAGTGACAATGCCCAGATGTTGGTTATGCTGCTATGGTAACGATGACAGGTTTTCCCGAGCATCGTCCCCTCAGCTCTCCACTGATGCACGGCCATCATCGTGGTGGCTGCAGATTGAAGTGAAATGATTGGATATAAAGCCGTGGAGAAGGGGGAGAGGAGGGAGGGGGGGGGGGGGGGCTACGGTGGGCATCGGTTAGCGCGGGGTCTCAGTGTCCACTGAAGTGAGGGAATAATCTATCTGAGAGGGTGATAGCGGTGACCATCATTTAAGTGGCTTGAAAAGGTCAGCGGGGGAACAGAGCCATGAATGGCCATTACAGTCATTCCGCTTCACTGTGCGAGCTGCCGTGGCCTGATTGATGCCTCCGGGAGAGAGGATTTGGCGCTGCCGTGGTGTGTGTTAGACGGCATGCACTTTAATATATTGCCGGTGCGTGTGATAGGTTTTTCTGATATGACTTGCCCGTGTCTATGTGTGTGTGTGTGTGTGTGTCTTTCTCAGTCGGGGTGAAAGGGAGGGGAGGAAGCTGTGGGTAATCGTGTAAGATGGCACGGAAGCGTTTCATCCCATCCTTGATCGTCGGGGAGAGCATCCTCCCAGAGACACAGCCAACCAAGCAGCCAACCAAGCCCATCAGCCCCCTCTGAGGCTCTCCATCTCCTGCCATCGGTCTCCGTCGTGACCGATGGCTTTCCGACCGTACTTCACCTTTAACCAAAACAGACTCCGACCCAAAGAAATCAATGGGACACGCAGCTATTCCCCCTGCAGAAGCAGCTGATGTAATTAAACCGGGCTGCTGGGTAAGAGGAGGACCGACCGAGAGAGGGAAGGGGAAAATTTTGACTAAATAATAGATTCTCAACTGGAGAAATAAAGGAGGGGAAAGCTTGTGAAGTGCAGGGAAGGTCCCTGGAGGTACAATTAACAATATCTACCCTTAGTAGCTGTAGTTCTTCTGTCTCTGGCAGTACAGACCAGCCAGATCCTCTACCAGTGGGTTCATTTTTAAAAAAGACTAAAAAAACATGCTGCTTTATCTGTGCAACATAAAATGAGTGCAGTGTAAAGCAGATGTGAAGGCAAAACCAGCACTATTCATATAGTTATGGAAGAAGGAAAGATGAGAGCTCATATATACACTCTCCCTGTATCTCGTTTTCCCTTCCTCTGTCTCCCTCTAACAAACTCTCACATTAAATGCGATCTAGAGCAGAACACCATGATCCACTTAATGGGTTTTAACGCGGAGGTCCCGTGCTGCCTCAGACGATGACGAACGGGAGAGAAAATCCCACTTCCAACACCTCTGAACGTCAGCTACACGGGGGAGAGAAGAAAACGACGACAGCTGTGTGAACATGGTCAGAATTTACAGCGTCTGAAAATAAAACTGGTGATGATGGCGCTGAAATATGCATCCGACTCGGTGGAGAACACCTCGGAACTTTTCGAGTCAGGAGTTTCCCCGTCATGACTTTTTGATTTTTCACACAACTATATTCAGACGTGTGACTTGGTTTCTGAAGTTCCTCCTCCGTGTGATTGCTTGGCCCCCCCCCCCGGGTTTGCAGAAAGCTCCTCAAAACTTCCCTCGCGTCGTGATCGGGGAGCTCGTCGGGAACGCGTTCAGTCAATAACGCCGTCTCTTCCTCGGCTTAATGTGCCGACCCCAGCAAATTAACCCGGAGGTTTATAAAGCTGTTTTTCCAAAAGGTACCCCCCCACCCCACCCCACCCTCTCCCCATTCGTGGGCCTACAGTCAGTGTTGAATAAGGGGAATTAGTGCTTCAATGGATTTCGCTTTCAATTTGACTACGGAGAAGTTGGAACGCGGCCCCGGCTAAAGGGAGGCCACTGGTAATGAGCTCCTTTGTGTTCTGCCACTTAGAGGATCAAATGCTGCAGGCCATGAAGACGTTCGGCATCCGGCTGCACGGAGAGAGAAGCCTCGTGGCTGGTGAATTATATAGACCTCTCCAACCGTTCCACCTGGTAAAAACATGTGTCCTTAGGTGATTGGATTGCATTTGGTAGGCGACAGCAGACAAAGACACGAGAGGAGAAACAGATGACATGTGAGAAAAGTCCCGGGCCAGATGCGCCCCCGACTACCAGCCAGGTTAAGGGTGCATTTATAAACATCAATGTATCCTTGTCAAATTGCGATACCTTGGTATAACCACCAGGGGCAAATGAGGCCACGGCCGAGACAGTTGGTAGCCTCTATCTTAGGCCGGTCGTATTGTTAGTGCTAGTGCTTCTCAAGGTTAAGACCACATTTCCCATAAACACTGTCGCTAACTCTCGCAAAGAGAATGTTGCTAACAAAACAAATGAATCGTAAGCCCTCTTCCTTGTTTTGTGGCGTCAAGCAGTCCAGACGATTTCCCCGCAAAATCCGACTCGGTGGCGCGCCGTGAAAAATGCAGTGGCTGTAAATGCAGAAGCTGCCAATCTTCCCTGTGATGGTCTCTCAAAAAGGCTATTTCATATTTGCTGAACTAAGTTATATAAACCAATTTCAAGCAATATTTAAAATATGGATCAAAAAAAAAATCACCCATATGGCAAAAATACACTTCAGAGTACGTTTGGAGATCGATTTAAAAACACACCCAAAAAAATGGCCACAAAATGTATATGTAGATGACATTTATTCAAAATAAAATATATACATAGTATATTTTGTATACATGAATTACCTGCAAAGTTATGGAAAAGGGAAGATTAGGGCCCATGTATACACTGTTAGCGGCGTCACAGCTACTGACGGCAGATGTGGATCTGTTTGAGCTCTGAGCTTCCTTTCCCAGCACAAATTTGATGTGACAGCTGCTGAATGTGTTTAGGCCATTACCACCAAATGTTTGACAATGCAAACACATTCAGCTGCTCATCCATTCAAACTGAGTGAAACAAAATGAGTCGAGGAGCACCAGTCAGAAAACAGCCAGTAATGGGAGGGGAAGCAATAACTCTCCCCCGTCTGGCCTTATCTTACGCTGACACCCGCAACCCAGGGAGGGGGAACGGTCAGATTAGAGGGTGACACTATAACACAGCCTTTTTAATCTCCCATCCAACTCTCACAACCCCTCCAGCTCACTGATGTAGAAACTTGACAGGGTAGCGTCACGGAGAGTCCCCGTGGAGGTGATGTGAGCTGTCTGGGTTCAGAGAATCATGGCCAGCCAACCAACGATCATGGCCACGCCCCCCACAGGAGCCACCTTGCGCAGGCCAGGGTCCCCTGTCATGGCCTGGTGGTAGAGAGACCCACAGAACATCCCCATGCCTGCCACCAGGATGGTGCCGGCCTGCACATAGGGGGGAGAGGGAGAGGGAGAGAGAGAGAGAGAGAGAGAGAGAGAGAGAGAGAGAGAGAGAGAGAGAGAGAGAGAGAGAGAGAGAGAGAGAGAGAGAGAGAGAGAGAGAGAGAGAGAGAGAGAGAGAGAGAGAGAGAGCGCATCTTAACGCATTATTTTCAATCAGGCAAGTTAACTGAGAACATGTTCTTAATCACAGTTGTGCTACTGTACTCTTGTACTCTGTACTCTATACTCTTGTACTCCGTGCTGTTGGCCGCTAAGCTTCACTGGAGCAGTGGGATTCAGTGCCTTGCTCAGGGGCACTCGGTGGTTGAGGGTTGGTAAAGCACTTCTCATTCTCACGCCCATATTTTACCAGCCAGCCTGGGGATCCTCATAGGTCATGAGTTTACAGTATAAGTGAAAAAGATATGACATATGAAAACAGCAGAGATGACAGAGGATGACAGAATTTCACTGTCAGACTATTCACTGAAGTATCAGGCTACGTCCACATTAAGCCGGGTAAATGTGAAAACGCATACTTATCTCTCTGTTTTGGCCTCCCGTCCACACTAGGGTGGCGTTTTTACCCCTTCAAAACGGAGCTTTTCGAAAACGCTCTACCAAGTAGTCAATTTGAAAACGCCAGCCCTTTCGAAAACGATGACGTTTCACCGCTTGCGTTTTTGGTGGTCTAGTGTGGACGGCGAGCTTTCACGAAAACGCTAGACCCAAAAACGCCGTTTTTCGAGTGTAAACGGCTTAGTGTGGACGTACTCTTAGTATTAGGCTTCTGTACTCACCACAGCAGGTTTGCCACAGTGGGCGGCACCCAGCAGGGCTAGGCTGTGGTAGAAGTGGTACTTGTTGGCTGTTTCAAACAGCTGGAGAGACACACACAGAGAAAGACCTATTACAAAAACTCTACCCTCTTAAATCAGTCCTTCATTTTAGTGAATGGAAAATATTCTGAAAAAAGGTTGATGAAGGCCTTTACTACACAGAGAAACTTGGACTACAAGTGGACACTTAATGGGTCACTAATAAAAGAGGGAAGTGGGTTATTGTAATATACCTATTACTTAATTTCAGTCAGGCCAAATTCCCTCATGGCACATGGGGTTTTAAAGGCCTTTGGCATTCAAAAAGTTTTCACATCAGAGTTTATGTTTCAGAGATCATTGCTGTTAGCATTTGTCAGTAACAATAGTGCAAGTCGATTGGGATTGAAAGAATTTCTTTCAAAATCAAATGCAGGCCATTACTTATTAAATGTACGGAATACTCTGGGTAACAAACCACTAGTAAATCTCAAAATTGCATACATCTCTTTTCAAACATTTACTATAACAACAACTAGATTTGCTTGGCTCGATTTGAGAGAACTAGTTTTAATCCCCGTTGACTTGCATTGCTAACAATTGCAGGAGGTTGGAGCCAATTTCTCTGCAACCAAATCTCTGAGTGAAAACCTTACAAAAGGGAACTCCAACAGCAATCAACAGGGGCAGGCTTTGGGGGGGAAAAACGACCCTGAAGCGTCCCTTTAATCTCTATCAGAATTTACTATTCAGAATAATGATCAAACATACCACTCGTTGGTAATCATCAGGATCGCTGTGTTTGAAACCTAAAAGTAGATATATGGCACAGAAACATATTATGGTATTAGACTGTGAAAGTTGCTGGGTCTTGATAATAATCCGAAATTCGAAAAAGTCAGTGTTGAATTGAACTGCCTACACTGTATCTGGGGAGGTAATAATGATACCCTATGATCAAAACAATCATACCTATGCATTCTCTTTTCCTCTTATTGTCAGTCACAACAGTCCAGTGTAAACGCCATGCTGCTACCACAGACTAGGTTCAACGTCACGCTCAACTCAAAAAATCTGTCAATGTGTTACCTTGCTTATTGGCAAAGGTACACACCCGGAAAAACATGACTTAAGGCCTGAACTCTTCAAAAAGCCTCGGCCTACATCTAATACACCAAGCAGCGCTTGTTTCAATGAAACATCAACTTTTATAATAGGTTCCCCTCTTATTCCTATAAGCCTGCTAAGTACACCTTGGGGGGCGGCACCGTGAACCGCTTAAAGGTGATATTTTATTGAAATAACGTGCTGCTTGTTGGATCATTTACACGCCGAATTTACCAGAAGGGCCTAACGATTCGTAAAAGCTATTAGGAAATGTTATAACCCTTAAGCAAGGTGACATTAAATCATTAAATCCACCGTTTTTAAAGGGAGTTCGGCGTGACGGTCTGTCCACGTGAGAGAGGCTGTCACTTATCGGGGCTAACAGCAGGGTAACGTCTCATGGGCAGATCAGGAAAACAATCAGTTTATAATCCAGTTTAATGGAAACGACCGTACCCGCTGCTCGTCGTGCACGGCGTTATTATAGAGATTTCGGTGCCTACCGTGAGCCCCGTATGCCCCGGCTGCCACCGCGCTAGCTCCCGACAGCGCTGCTAACCTCCGGACAACAAGAGAAGCGGTCATGTTGTTAGTGTTTAGTGCGACAAGCGGAAGACTGACAGCGATGCTGCGTTCAAGGTGTCCTCGGACGGTCCTGCTTCCTTCCGAGGTCAGAAGTCGTAAAGGACGGCAGGAAATGCACATCAGGGATATTATTGTGTTTTATGTATTTGGGTGTTTTTAATACGTTGACATTTATTACAGCGAATACATTACAACTTAAGAGTTAAACAAATTGTAAAAACAGATCCACACAACATTACTACTTATTATATAGATTTAATGGAAAACAATAGCACATAATAATAAAATGCATCACTCTTGCCATGATCTGTAGACAAGCCCCCTAAACGTCACATCCTAGCTTTAAAATTCCCACTTTACAGTTGTATTTACTTTGTACTTTGTTGGGTTGTTCATATGTGCACAACCCATTTTACGTTTTTCCCCACAACACTTTAAGGCAGAACCAGCGCCAGAAGAAACTGCGTGCATTCCGGGGCTCCGGGCAGGTAAGAATACCCGCTATCTGTATGGAGATTTGATCCAAAATGGCGACTGTGGCGCTACAGATTCAGCCCATAGGGGTGACACTGAAATGACATTTCAGCAGGAGCCACTGTGCTGCCTTGGTTTTAGATTTTAGATTGGAAACATTACATAAGGCTGCCAGACTCCTTTCCATGATGCCGGATTTAAAAAAAAAAGATTTTATGGGCATTGAATTTGTTAATGTCCTGGTTGCTGGCTACAGTGTAGGCAGTTGCTGCTCAGTTTTGTATTTTGCATTTTTCCTAAATGATTTAATTAAATAAATCATGAATTGCGTAGCTGTTAGAAAATAATTAATTCAGTCACTTTGCAACCAAGGTAATAATACGAAAGCATCTTATTCTCTTCTGCAGTTGTTCTCTTCTTTTTGTTCATGAATTCAGGAGCCATCACGACTAACCTTGGAAGACAGAGGAGGACAAAACTCACTTTTCACTTTTTCCCATGACCCCGGTGACCACCATTTCACAAATGAAAAAGGAAAGCAAACAAGCTTTTTACCTGGACTTCGTTTAAGACCCCACGTTTGAAATGCATTATTCACGACAGGGCCAAATTATACTACTGTGCTGCTTTTGTATGAATTATTAATTTCCTCCACAGAGGAGAGCTGCTTGGCTTCGGGGGGTTCAGGCTGTTCTCCAACATCGCGGTATGCCTCGGATTGCCACATAACGCTGAATGATGGGGCCCCGGTGGTAGGCAGGGTGTCTTGGTGTGCGGCACTTTGCAGTCTGCCATTCAAAACAGTTTTAGGATTCACTGGTGAGTTTCTCTACTTTGCTAATGTGATGTGTTTTCACAGCAGCAGCAGCGGCGTTGAGGCGATGTTACCCTTTGATGAAAACACATTCCTCCTAGCAGAGAAGTGGTGCAGCTCTAGGGGGGAGCCCACCAAGAGGGGGTGCTATATTGCTATCTCAACTGCTTCGTCAGGTTTGGCCAGAGAGGGAGAGAGAGTGTGTGTGTGTGTGTGTGTGTGTGTGTGTGTGTGTTTTTTTACATTACTCCAATTAACTGAGAGTTACTCAAGCACATTTTCTGCCAAGTCCTTTCCTCAGCTGACGTTGACACAGTGTTAACTCAATGCATACAATTAACACATTTTAATGACATGTAAGTAATTAAAAACCATCCTTATGACTTACAGACTGTCATCATCTGTGAATTGAATTTAGCCTGTGTGTGTGTGTGTGTGTGTGTGTGTGTGTGTGTGTGTGTGTGTAGGTGCATGCTTTGATGCAAGTCTCTGTCACGTGTGCATGTAACCTGTAGAATGCACGCGTGTGCCGACATCCCATTGTCATTTGCAGGTCAGAGGTCAGGCTAACCTACACACACACAAGCACACACACACGCACACACACACACACAGAGGGGTCATTTTCAGTCTGGCCCATGGCAGATGGGGGAGCAAGGACAACAGTGAAGTATGGCTTTACATCTTGTTTTCACAGACAAGCAGCAAATTATCTCGAAGTCCCAGCAGCAGTCTGCTGTAAGGTTCCTCAAAGAGACAACATCCATCTCACTTCAGCCAGACTGCCTCTCCTCTCCTCTCCTCTCCTCTCCTCTCCAGCAACTGGTTCGCCCTCCACCCAATCTGTTTGCATTTGCGTGCATGTGTGTGTCAGATCTCCTCGGATGGCTTGCCCCTGGCCTGTCTTGTCGTGATCGAAGGAAACATCCAGCGCTCGCTAAAGCACGGAGCGCACGACAAGCAGAACATTGCTTATTTAAAATGAACACCGAGGAATCCAAGTGTGTAGCACTTCCCGCAAACATGGACGAGTCGCTTGTCTTGCAACCTACACAATTACATGACAGTTGCCTTTGCCTAACACTTCTCCGCAGCCCGGTATAACCTCTATGCCAGGGGTATGACGGTGGCGTAGTGTGACAATGACAAAGCAAGATTCTTTCATCCTGAAAAGAAGAGGCAACAGAGCTACATTTAAACCGGAGTGTGAACACACCCAAGAAGTGCTGGAATCTCACTTTTTTTTCTTCAACCTACCACCATACCTTGTTGAGAAAACCCACTTTCCAACTCTTGTGAGGCATATTTTTGGTATATCGAGTGTTGATGCATTTTTGTTCTGCGGTGGGATTTTAATGCAAGGGAAACGGGGTGAAAACAGTCTCACCTACATAAAAAAAAAAAAAAAAGATTCTGCTTTCAGTTGCTTTTCTGTGTGCAAGTAAACAAAACCGACGGAAAAACACCACAGCAGGATTTCAAAATCTTTGCGATTTGAAGAAATAAACAACATTTGGAGTGACACAGCAACGGCTGAAACGAGCGATAATACTGTTGAAAATGTCGGAAATGTCACCCGTCACCTCCACTGTCAACGTTCTCCGAGTTCCTCTTTTGTCTCAGGCTGGAAGAATTGCAAGACGAGGACCACTCCGTCCAGCGAGCGGAGCGAAATAGCCCTCGTGCGCCGAAAGCTTCGCCTGCCGGGGCGGTGCGCTCCTCCTCGTGCAAAGATTTAAAAAAAAAAAAAAAAGAGTCTCAGAAATTCTCCATTAACCCTGATGTGTTTTGACGCTTTCAGCCCTTCTCCGTCTCAAGCTTGCGTTGAGAAGCCACAGCCACAGCCAATTATCTATCTGCTGTGGGGGCGCTTTCATGTCTCCGAGATGTTTAGTCACAAATGCACGTTATTTCACCCCCCCCCCCTCGTGTCACAGCTTTTCATGCTCCAGCTCTGTCACTCCTCCATGTCATTACATCCCTCTCAGCAGAGTGGAAAGAATGAGGGAGACAAAGAAAGAGAGGCTGGCAGAGAGAGAGAGAGAGAGAGAGAAGAGAAGAGACAGGCCTGTCGTGTGACATTTTGTCTGGGCATCCAGGCTATTGTGTGCTAGAGGAGACAACACCAGTCATTGCCGTTACACTGGCTGGCAGAGGAGCACACACACACACACACACACACACACACACACTCTGGACCAAAACAGCCTGAGGTGTACACACACACACACACACACACACACAAATATTAGTCTTCGTTCTCATGTAAACTCTGACAAATGGTGGTTTTGGTGAAATAGTTACATTTTTCCCCAACTAGATGCAACAGATGGTCATAACCGAGGGCCGTTCTAACTTCTTACTAATCCACTGAATGATAGTCAAGCAGAGATAAACCCTGGTTAGGTTGTGTGTCCCCAGTGAGCACACACACACACACACACACACACACACACACACACACAGAGTTGTGGCGAGAGCAGGCTCCACGCGCCGAGCGAGCATAATTAGCACACTCGTTAAGCTCATCTGCATCTCTCTTCAAAGGAGATCGATGCAAATGGATAGGATTTAGCTACCGGCAGCAATTAGGCCTAAAAAAAATAAAAAAAACTTAGCTGGAACAACTTGGTTACAGCAAAGCCAAAGTAAATGTTGTTGCAGGGAATAAATGCATTGCACACGGCGCGTAATGGATTCCTAAACCGATGCTTTCATTCACTCTGATGTGAAATCAAACTCGGTTTCATCAGCTTCCAGCATCTTCCCTCTCGTTTACCGCCAAAATGCTTTCAGGAGAAACGAAGAGTTGAGTTGGGAAAAAATGCGATTGACGGTGCAAAATGCAAACAATTTTGACACCCTTTTTTTTTTTTTTTTTTTTTTACATTTTACAGACTTGATTATTGGAGAGATATTGCGCAATGAACTTTAGGTCATATTTTTTTAATAAATCATTTACAAAGTGAATCCACTGCATTGCAGTCATGGGAAATTGAATGATGTAGCCAATCTAAGCAGTTGAACTGGAGCTGAGCTGTTGATTTTGCTTGGCGGCTGAGATTGCCTGCCCTTCAACCGGGGGGCTCATGAACATCCTGTTGTCGATTGTTTCCACTCTCTGTGCCCTTGGTGTCTTCCACCCTTGCTCTGTCCGCCTACTCTACATGTGGAGGTGCATGTGTGTGTGTGTGAGAGAGATCAAGCGAGAGAGAGAGCAAACAGATTACCAATCGAGCACGGGGGCGGGGGGGGGGGCATCTTAATCAAAGCCGTCAGACGCCACGCGTACCAGTCAACTGACGATCCGATGCTTGACGACGGCGTTGCTGTAGCATGGGGTCATACGCCTTTATTCCCTTCACCCTGCTCATCTCTCCCCTCCTCAAGCCTCCATTTCTTCATTTCACACCTCTAATGAATCCCCGCGTGAATGCTTGTTTTCCAGCAATAACACCTGAATTTCCATGGTGCCGTATTGACTGGGCATGCGGACGCCCGGAGCCACATACAAAGGGAGGGATGGGAGGGATGGGAGGAAGGGACGGGCGGATCGAGGGAGGGAGTTCGATATTATGAGCCCGCGTATTATTCTAAGGAGGAAAATGCAAGCTAAAACAGGTGATTAGCGCCCCCCCCCCCCCCCCCCCCCCCCCGCTCCGAAGCGACGCCTGAATTCCATCCGACGAGAGTTAATTAGCTGAGGAGCGCGGCCGGGCTTTTTCTCCGAGGGTTTTGGAGACGTCTCGCGGGGAAGAAGACGCTCGGGTTATCGGGGGGGGGGGAAGGGGGCGGATCGGCATTGGCGGACGGCGCTCGCAGGGATAAATCAACACCTTGTTTGTTTTTGTAGAAAAGAGAAAGCGAGATACAGAAAAGAAAATTGTATTTGCTTCCTTCTGGGGTTGTTGTTTTTTTTTTTTATAATCCTTGGCTCATTAGACACGGGCCTGGTGAGAAACTGGAGATAAGGGGGGGGATGGATGTTAGTTTATGACCAAAGAGCGGACATTATTTTCTATGTACAGTCTCAAAAGGGAGCATGGGAACGAGATTCTTACGATGCAACGCGTCAGCGATGCAGCTGGCGAGCGGCTACATGCACTCCGGCTCAGCCTCATGCAGCTCGTCGAGTGGCAGCTCGTCCCGCACTGCCATGGAGACTAACATGACCCCCTTTCACATACCCAGCGCAATTCTAGCACGTGCAAGAAACCATCCATATAAACCAATGCCACCCTGCAGATGACGGTTCACCGCTAGGTCTCTAATGGGGTTAAAGGCATATTTTTACTTATATATATTTTCATTTTCTAAGCACACACATCTCTAAATGAGTTCACCAACAGTCAACCTCAACCATTAAATGCCACAATCTGTAATCAGCGCTAGTATTCAGGCTATTTTTTTTTTTTACTGCTGTTATCTATAATTGCGTAAAAGGTGTAATTACCTCTTGCTGAGTTCAGCTCGGAGGACAGAAAAATATTTTGAAATTTTTTTGGGAATATGTTGCTAAAGCAGAAGCATCTATCACTATGGATACCAGGAGTTCAGTTTTTGACTAGGACAACTGATACAGACTAGGACAACTGACATCTAATTAAATGAAAACGTTACGGGTAAATACGATGAACCTGTTGGCGGTATGCATGTGAAAAACTTACAATGCACATTTGCAACTAGACACGTTATCTGCAACAGTAGCTTTTGACAGCTTACAATGCACTTGTGTTCACCTGCACACAGTACATTGTACATTTTTGTGTTCAAATTTTGTTTCCATCTGTATACTTGATAACTAGAAAAGCTGCTGATGGACACGTTAAATCTGTCAATGCTTCATCTGTGTTAGTATCCTCAATATGTTCTTTTGTTGCACATGATCATCGGATTATCTTCAGTACCGTTTCTATTCTTATCTATATTCTTCTCTCTGCTGCTGCAACAGCCCAATTCCCCCCACGGCGGATCATTAAAGTTTCATCCAATTATCTAATCTAATCTAATAATGTTGAAAAGTTCAAACGCTCCGCAAAGCTCCGGCAAACTATCGCTTTAAGCCGGACGTCATCCGTGTGGGACGGTGACGTCACCCCGCCACGGAGCCGCCGGGATGTCTGTCATTTGGATTCACTTCAGAGGCGAGACACTTTCCGGTTTCGTTACGTTGATTCGGTTAGATTCCCTCTGCCGTCCCGCCGTTCACAAGGCAGCCAAACCGAACCGAAAGAAGTCGGAACAGCGGATGAATAAATAAACATAGCAAAAACAATTACAGTCAGTAAAATGTCAGGCCAGGATAAGTCTGCCTAATAACCTGTAAAACTGTGTCCTGGTCTGTTCATTATTCAGAACGGAATTCATGCGTGGACACAGAAATAGCACACACACTTTCTGCCTGTGTGTGTTTGCAATGTGCATTTGTGTGTGTGTGTGTGTGTGTGCACCAGCGTGTGCGTCTTAGACAATAAAAGAGCATAATGCAATGTTTTGGCTTTCATAATAGGTTGGAACAAGAAGAGGACATGGCCCAATCAAAACAATTATGCTCAGTCAGTTTGGAAGCTCATCAGCACCCAACTGACTCCACTATGTGTGTGTGTGTGTGTGTGTGTGTGTGCGTGTGTGCGCGCGCATGTCTTTTGATTTTAATTTAATTTGGTGGCGTCCCAATGTCCCCTCAAGAATAGAAATCTAACAAGAAAGGCGACATGGTGATTTATTTCGAGCCCTCATTTGGAAAAAAAAATATATTTTAAATGTCGCGTAAGGATGATGTTCAGGGTAAACCAAAGGTCAGTGTAAACCAATCGAAAATATAGCTTTACAGCATGGTCTCATTCGCTCCCAGCCACCATCGGTGAAAGAAGGGGAGGGTTCCTTCATGCTAATGTCAAACAAGCATTTTCCCTTTGCATGAGTTTACTATCTTCTTTCCATTAATTAAACATTGGCCCCAAGTGCCTCTCTCAGCAGGGTCCTGACACAGACTGGCTACACACACACACACACACGCACACACACGCACACACACACAGACATACAGGGCATATATATGGCATATGAACCTATTAAGGTTAATAATGAATACACATGCATTTAGGATTACAAGTTATCAGGGCAAAGTTACCCCTCCCTCTCTCTGTCTCTCTCTCTCTCTCTCTCTCTCTCTCTCTCTCTCTCTCTCTCTCTCTCCTCCTCTGTATCTCGCTGTGGCAGATGCATTGATGGGACATGTGGTGTTGCAATTAGCACTGGCCCGTTCATGGATGTGGTGGCCATGCCAGCGCTCAGATGGGTACAATTAAAAGCAGATGCCACACCAGCTAATGGTGTGTGTGTGTGTGTGTGTGTGTGTGTGTGTGTGGCGGAGGGGGGGGATACTGAGATGGAGAGAGAGAGAAAGAGAAAGAGAGAGAGAGACAAAGAAAGAGAGAGCATAGCATACAATGTGAACCCATGCAAGTGGAGCTACTTAAGCACTAATCTGGCAGGCTCCCTGCTGTTACAGATCAGAGAAGAGGGATACCATCCCCGACTCCGAGGGACTGGGGGCCTGCTGAGGAGGAGAGATACAGGGGGGAGGGAGGGAGGGAGGGAGGAGAGCAGGCTGAAAGCTGGTTCACGCTTCACGCTGGGCAATATGGCATCACTGCGACCAAAACGGCAGGACTTTTGAGGCGTGCCATCGCCACGAGACGGTCTGGACCTGCTGGGGAAAGAGAAAGGAGGATGGAGGATCAGTCCAACGCTTTGTTGAGCTATACATCTACTCTTCAGCTATACCCATTTTCTCACGCAGCTATGAATAAGCGTGCCTGACTCAAGCGTCCTCGATGGCTGCTTGTGAATTCACCTCACAAGGGGAAAAAAAAAAACATGTTCTCTTATTTTCCAACAAGTGACTTTGCAGTCGCGCATAAATCCAACCTTGCAGCGATAAGTACGTATATGAAATGGAATACAATGCCAGGGGGTGAAAAGCAGGGGAGGAGGAGGAGGATGGAATAAGGTTGGAGGAGTACCAGCTGCCACCCCCGAAGGGCACATGCCTCCCGGCGGGTCGAGTGAGTGAGAGAGAGAGAGAGAGAGAGAGAGAAGTGTAGTAAATGTGGGGCTGCGCGGAAGTCGAGGAAGATCACCGGGGGGCTGGAGGTTGGAAGGGAAGAGGAGAAAATGGGGATGAGGAGCTGAGACGGGGTGCAGTGGGTAAGAGGGTGAAGGGTGTAAGGGCGAGAACGAGGAAGAGTAGATGAAGGGGGTCGAGAGGGTGAGAGGTCAACGCCATCATCACGTGAGTGGGAAGAAAGTCGTTTCTGTCGGAGCAGGAAGGGAGGGAGCTTTCGTTTCGTTAAAAGCGTTTCGTTCCGTACGGTTCCTTTCCCTTCTCCTGGCAAGCGTGTGCCCAACTTTTGCAAAAAAAAAAATCTATTTTCTGAATGAAAAAAGCGCTGGCATCAGCTGTGTGTTTGCTTCCAGCTATTTGGAATGACATCTTTACAGGCCTTATCTGGCATTGGGGAATAATAGGCTGTGCGAGTACGTGTGTGTGTGTGTGTGTGTGTGTGTGTGCACAGGTGAACGTGTTCAATAGAAGCGGTTCTTTCCTGCATACTGTACGTGGACCCCGCAGTCCCGTCCCCCCCCCCGGGCCTTTAGCGGTTAGCGTTAGCTAGGGAAGGTGACCGAATCCAACGGGGGGGGGGGGGGAACGGTTACTATTTAAGATGGCTGCCGTTCGAGAGTCTCATTTCATCCCACGCGGCAGAACCCAGCGCACGGCGTCTGCAAACACAGCAGGGATATGTGGGCATGCTCAGTAGGTCAGGCTGAGAGAAAAGTAAATTAGGGGGAGAGAAAATGGGCTTTTTAAATACTCAGGGTGGCTTAGAAAGAAAGGTTAATGGCTTTATTAGATTGCAAAAACATATTACCGCAAACACCTCGGAGCAAACAAATTATTTGAACGTAATGTAGCGGTTGCTGCTAATGGAATATTAACTCCACGGGCGTATGCGGTCACGTGATGGGGACGCGTTTTACTTGTACGCGCGTATGTGTTCGACGCGCGGTGCTTTCGTGTACGCGTGCGTGTGCGCGTGTGTGTTCCGTTCCAATTTTTTTCGTTTCATTTTTATTTTGTTTGCCTGAGAGAGAGAGAGCGAGCGTAGCAGGAAGTGGTGGTGGGGGGGGGGGGTGGTGTCTTCGGGGGCCCGGGGCCACTTCAAAGGGCCTTCAGACTGGGAACTCATATAGAGAACGGGGCCGATCAAGCAGAGGGCTTTGCAGCGGGAACGAAGCGGGGGAGTGTATACATGGAAACTGTAGAGGAATTCTCCAAAGGCCAGCAGCTTCCCCTGGGGCTGCACACTGGCGAACTAACCTCCAGCACATATCACATCTCGACTGGGTGTGTGTGTGTGTGGGGGAGAGATGTGAGAGTGTTCTGTGTGGGTTTTTTTTTTGTATGCATGTGTGTGCGTGTGTGTGTGTGTGTGTGTGTGTGTGTCAAGGGACAGCAAAGGGGATAGTGTGCAAGTGTGTGTGTGTGTGTTTTGTCGTGATACATGTGTTTGCCAGTGTCTGTCGATGTAATCCATCAGGGGTGAACCACAGGGAGCCATGTGAAACAACGGGGACAAGGCAGTAAGGTGTGTGTGTGTGTGTGTGTGTGTGTGTGTGTGTGTGTGCGTGTGTATCCTGGTGAGGGCTCAGCTGTCACGTCTCCCTGGTGGCCCATTACCTATGATGCTTGCACAGGGTCTATCAAAGGTGGGACATCACACACACACACACACACACACACACACACACACACACACACACACACGCAAGGGTACTCTACCTCCTCACCTTGGCCTGATGAGGTGTCACTAGGGACCGCATGCCCAACACCGAAGACAATTTGTCTTGATAGCCGAGATAGTAGCCCCATGTCAGTCTCTCTCTCTCTCTCTCTCTCTCTCTCTCTCTCTCTCTCTGTTCTGGCCTCCTCTTTGTCCCCCAGGTGGCTGGAGGTGTCCAAGGTAAGAGGCTGGACGGGCTGACAGGATGCGTCGCCTGATCGAGGACAGGCCGACTCCCCAGACGAGTGCTTTTCCCGATCCCTTTCCCTGCCCCGGGTTTCACAGGAGGAAGTGAACGAACACCGGCAAATGGATGTTAAGTCAGTCTTCTGTAAAATGGGAACCACCAGAGCACGGAGTCCAAATGTGATCATAATGCAAAGCAAACACAAAGCACACACATTTTCAGGAGCCATTTATTTCGACTCATTGGATTGATGTTTTTGGGAGACTTGTTTCTGGAATTTCTGGCAGGCGTCGGCCCGCCAGTTGTGGATACATGCGTCTGTGACAGCGGCAGATGTTTGGCTGTGTTGCCACCCTGGTAATAAGACAGACATGTGGCTGTACTGCATCCAGCAGAGCAGGTGCTGCCACCACACTGCCATCTGCATTGATGAGATCAGGGATTCAGCCAAGAAAACAAATCACTTTAATAATATGTCCCTATGGTGTTCCCATAGGGACATAGGAATTATAGGATTATAGTATTCAATAGTGAGTTTATAGTGGCCTTATCGTTCTTTATGGTATTTTTATCTGCTATGGTATCACTGTAATATTCCTACAGTGACTCTTTGTATAGCATCCTTGTGAAATGTATTATGGGATTACTCTAGCTGTTTCTCATAAGGGTTATGAATTGGGAGGCAGAAATAGAAAAAATTACAGAGAAAATGACATAGCAATACAATACTCACAAGTGGGCTGCTTGTGTCCTGCATGGATATTAGGATAGACTACACAAGGGATGGAGGGATGGGTGGATAGAGGAATGGAGGGATGGAGGAATGAGGGATGGAGATTAGGAGGAAGGGATGCAGGGTGGAGGGATGGAGGTAAGGAGGGATGGAATTGAGGGATGAGGGACGTCGGTAAGGAGGGCTGGAGGGATGGGTGGAGGGAGGGGAGGATTGGAGTGATGGAGGGGAGGAGGTGAAACGAAATAGGCTAGTATCACTTTAACGTCCTCTGACGTCACGCTGATGCAGATCTGTCCGGCTGAGGGAGGCTGGATGCGAGAGGAGGAGAGGAGAGAGGATGCCGAAAAAGAAACTCCTCAGCACTACATTTTCACATTCCTCCGCAACAAAGACGCCGGTATGATGGCAGCTATTGAAAGGGACGGGTTAAGTCCTGTTTCCACTGATGAGTGAATCTGAGGATGCTGTCAAAGCGACCGAAGCGGAGGTGCATTTAACACAGTTTTAATGGAAAAGCGACCATATTGAGGTCAGGAAAAAAGCGTTGCCACAGCGACCAACTTGCTAGGGAGGACACCGCGGCTCGCGAGTCGCGGCGGGGACGAGCGTACGTGCCAGCGTGCGTGCGTGCGTGCGTGCGTACGTGCGCGTGCGTGCGTTCGACAGAAAGCAGAGGCGGTCGCGGCGGCACACAGCAGCAGCAGCAGCAGCAGAAGCAGCATCTTGTCACAAGGCTACCGGAGGACCACGCCGTGTTTCTCCGCCGTTACCGAGCACCCTCAAGGCTAGCTAAAGCAAGCAGAAGCTAGCACTGTGACTTGAACGGCGGCGTTTCCATCGCCTTGGAGCTTTCCTCAAGGGGATTTATTGAGGATTTATCGACGACGTCCCAATAAAACGTCCAAAAACTGAGGCGCCGCGACCGTTGGTTAACACAGGTGACACTCAACCGGCGATTCCCGGCGTATACCGAGTTATTTTGGGGGCTATTTTTTTTTTTTTTTTATCGTTAAAGGGCATAGGAACATAGATAAACGTCCGTTCCGAGACAGACCAGATCGTCAACGGAACAATTTATTTATTTATTGCGGTGCTGGAGAGGACGGGAACCCACTGCCGCCCGCCTACTCTGATGGGGAATCATACTAAATCCCGGTTGCATGTCTGTATCTGGTGTGTAATGCAGTAGACAGCTTTATTTTTGATATTCATATCCCACTGTCATCGTCTCTAGTCATGATGTGGTGGTCCCACCTGCCGGCCCGGATGGACTGAACGGGGTGTTGTTGTTGTCGGTAAACAGACTTGGTCGGGGGGGGGGGGGGTGGGGGTTTTCGTAGGTTTTTAGAAATAACTCCTTTTCCTTGTTTGTCATCTACCCCTGCCGGAGGAAAGTTTCGAGAAGAGGACGAAATCTCAGGGAAAAAGCACCGGGGGGGAATCTGCCCCCCCCTCCATCACCCGTGGACCACAAATTAACAGGTAGGCTGAGCTTTGCATGGCCAATTCTGAGTGACGATGTGCTCTTCACTGCTGTTTAAAATCCCTCTTGGGTTTTTAATTATACCATTCTATTTCTAATTTTGCATTAAGTACATTTTCATTTTCATTTTTTTATTGTGATTGGGTTGGCTGGGTTGATCCCTGTACAGCATTTTTTTTAAACATATACCCAGAATATTTTTATGCATCAAAGAATATTTTGTATCATAACATACAAAAATTAAATATATTGTTTTGTAAATATAGATGATGTTCATTCCAAATCTATTTTGAGTGGCCAAAAATTATTTTGGGATATCCTTGTAGGAACAAAACAAATTTCCCGCTGTAAGCTGTAAATATTTGAAACGTGTATCATCTGCATTTACTAATAGTCTTTGGGTTTTTGTGTATTTTGAAACATATTTCTAAACATATTTTAAGTATATGTGGAATGTTTTTGCAGTCTGGGTATTTCTAAGCTGTTAATGATTGTGATTTATCTGCTCCCTCATAACCGAGGAGATGTATCGTCTGTAGCGTTAATGAGGACCTGGATTCAAAGCTCCTCTGGTGGAATGAGAGGAACAGAGGCTGCTATTCAGTCAGGCTGAGCTCATTTCTCTGTCCTCATACATGCTGAATTAATCAGCTGAATTAAGCTTATTAATCAATGTGCGTAGCTGCACCACATCAATGCAGAATCAATCAGTGTGCATAGGGATCATTGTGTGTTTCTCTCGCTTTGTAGCAACTTGAATAAGAGTGAAATTGTCAAGAGTGGAAAGGAAATTCTGCAAGGAAACATAACTGTGTGTCAGGCAGACGATTGGAGGGATGCATGCCCACACACACATACATACACACACACACACACACACACACACACACACACACACACACACACACACACACAAAGAGCGGAACTACACACTCACACACCAGCTAGCACACTGTCTCAACAGTCTTCTCAACAGTAATCCCCTTCAACAGGCATGTCATCCTTCAATCTAATTTGAGCATCTTATTTATTGTTGGGGGTCTTCATAGCCCTAAGGACCCAGGAAACGCCATGACTGTGAGAACATATGCCCCTAAATGTACCCCTCCCACCACCTCACACACACACACACACACACACACACACACACACACACACACACACACACACACACACACACACACACACAGCAAAAAGAATGGGGTGCATTTATATGCTGGAGCTGGTGTTGTGGGGCATTCGGAGCGGCAGGGCCTGCTAGATGATAGAATTCAGCAGGGACAAGAAGACCTCTGTTCTTATCTGCGGCGATGAGAAGGGGAAGGCAGCTCCGCTCAGCTCAGCTCAGCTTCTCTCCTTGGCTCAGGCAGCAGCCTGCCCTATATAGCAGATAGGGACAGCTCCTCTGTGGGGAGAAAGCAGTTTAATGGAGGCAGGGTAAAAATGTGCGACTCTGTCCTTGTGCTGAATAGATGTTGTCACAGAGGAGTAGTTATTTATCTCGACTGCGGCTGGCTGGAAACTTTGAAGACCTGTGGAGATGTTTAAGGGGGATAAACGTGGCACACTAATGCAGTGCGTAAAGAGTGATTGTGCGTGATGTTGAGAGAGAGAGATACGCTCAGAATGTAAGGGAAAGAGAGAGGGAGGGGAGTGAGGGAGAGACACCATTGAGTATCTCTGCAGCAATGCTACATGGCACGTCCTGTTTATTCATATGGCAGCAGTGGATCGATGCACTCTAATTGATTTACAATGGGCTGACCAAAATACAGAGGACAGATGGCCTTGTTGAGGAGGCCCGTACTACTACAGCTATGCTCTGTGTGTGTGTTTGTGTGCATGTTTGTGTGTGAGCATGCTGCATACAAACATTTGTATGCTTTTTGTGTCCCTGTGTGTCTTAACCAAATGTGTGCAAGACCCCTAAAAACATTACTCAATGCCATCCTGGGCAAGGTGCAGAGAAGCTGGAGGCAGATGGCTCTGAGTCGTTCAAAGTGTGTCGCGGGGTAGATTGATGGCTCCTAGTGCGGGCCGCTAAGCAGTCAACAGATGGAGGACAGTGTTGTGACAGGGAGAGTTGAAATGGCCATCTTCACAATCTTCAGAAGCACTACCTGTCTATGCCCTGCTGCTAATTTTGTCCCTCAATATTTATTTTTACTGTAGTCAAGTTATGTTGGTGACAGTAGGTCCGCTGATGGGTTTTTTTTTATCTGCTCTTTTAGTGTGGAAATGATGGCAGTTGCTACAAATTTTAAGTGTGAGAGACATCATGTGTGCAGAGGGGAAAAAAATCCCCAAGTTGATGGCAATTGACATATTGACGTGAGGAACTGGAGAATCGTCTGATGAATATTGGCTAAATTAAGTGTTTGTTCAGCAAAGTGCAAATGAGTTGGAGAAGTCCATCTTACATGGTATTTATTTCTCTTCCTTTGGGTACGAGGGTGGGCTCGTTGAAGAACTGAAAAATTTAGCAATCAGAATTTCTAGGAAGCCTGTGGGTCAGTTGTTGCCAGGGAGGTATTCCCATATGTGTCATTTTCAGGGTACCAATGTGCCAACTGTGCGGGGGTTGAAGAAGTGTGAAGGACTAATTGTGGGAGCCTGATTTGCACGTTTGATGCAGAGCTCTGCTCTGTTTTCAGCAGTGGTGACTGGAAGAAGCAGTAACTATAGACATACGCGCGCACACACACACTCACACACACATCATAGACGTATCATAGTTGGGAGGGCATTATATTGTCTTGCAGTCATTCCCTAGCTCTAACTTTAACCATAAGGACTACATGAATACACTACATGAATTTCCTAACCTTAACTCCAACCCCAACCACAGTACCTAATGAGGCCTAGAAAACACACACACACACACACACACACACACACACACACACACACACACACACACACACACACACACACACACACACACACACACACAGACAGAGGGTGCTCTCTATGTCTCACACTATGTGGGCTGGAAGTTTGATATTTTGCATGATTTTATGACGTGTGCCTGTTGCTGCGGTCTCATCTGTATTACTGCTACACTACACCTAGTATTGCATAGACTAAGCCTAGATTTGGCATCATTCAGCTGATACAAAGCCCTATTTTCCACTGCTTGTGGAAAATAAAATAAAGCTGATGAAATGGACTAGCCCCTCAATGGATGCTCTTTTTATAAAGCTAGTCTTAATGGACAACAAGCTGTTCACAATGGGAGTGTGCCGCTGCCCCCCTGCTTTTGCGCCAGTCTCCACATGTAATTGCAGTGTGTAGGCTATCACTCTCTCAGCCATTATATTAAATTTACTTTTGAATCTGTTTCTCTCCTTGGCTAAGACGCTGTATTGTTTTGAGAACACAGATGCTTCATGTTACTCTTGTCACCTTTATTCCTCATCCCTGTATTTGTTTGTTTCTCTTCTCCATACATTTCTATCATTTTGTGGCCAGCTCATTCATTTGGTCCAAAGGCAGTCTGGCGGGGTTTTTTTTTTGCAAGTGTTGTTTCTATGGAAGCATCCTTTTGGAGGGATAAGCCCCGCAAAGACAAGTGTTTTAACCTGTAGCCTGTGCTTTGTTTTGACTGGTGGTATATGTGTGCTCCTGCACATATCAAAAACAGCTGACATCACCATATTGACTACTGCAATGCCCAAAGTGGCTGTTTTTTTTTTTATCAGAGGGCCCCGTAAACAATATTCTCTGGTGCTGTGCAGAACCAAATGAAGTTGTGTGTTAAAGAAAATATTTTATTATCTTCAAACTGAGCAAAGCTAAGCATTAGCAAATCATATTTCCCCCCAATTGTTTTCAGATCCAGGCAAAAAACAATATTCACAACATATGATACAGGTGCACATACACTAGGTATGTGCACCTGTATCATATGTTGTGAATGCAATGGGTCTGACATTTTTGTTATTGAAAGGGTAAAGAAAAAAACTTGTTGGATATTGTTGAGGAGGATTGTTCTCTGAGAAGACTACCTCCATCCTCTTCACCACTCAGGCTGTCAGTGTGTCTATTTTCTGGCAATTCTCTTGGAGTGCTGGTCTCCCACAGTCCCTACACAGCAGCCCATCTCTCTCCATTGTCTGGGCCTGTTGAATAAGATCTTTACTCTCCGGGGTGCAGGATAGAGACGAGAGGTTAGAGCCATTACATGTCTCAGCTCCATCCCCGCTCTCTGCAGTATCTTTCTGTCTGTTTCTCTCTTTGTGCCGCCTTGTCTGTATTTTCTTATTGTTTCTCTATTTCTTTGTCTCTGCCTCTCTCTTACATTCTCTCCAAACATTTCCCCTCCTCCTCCTCCTCCTTTTTTCTTTACACCCCTGTATTATCCGTCACCCAGAGGCAAACACTGCGATGGCGTCCCTGGTGGGCTCATTAAGGTTAGATCAAGGTCGGACGCTCATAACTCTGTCACGTTTCGACCGAAAAACACGGCGACCACCGACCCAGACCAATGAAAACTTCCTCCTGTCTTTAAAGAGATAATAGCCAAAAGAAGACAGAGAGATAGTGAGACACCACCCCGAACACCCGTCGGCCAGCTACCTCTGAGCTACCAGCTCCCTTCTTAGGTTTCATAATGTAGAAAGTTGGTTGCAACCCCACATCCCTTCTGACAATGGAAATAAAGCAAAGACTAAAACTGCTGTTGATTTTTAAATATTTTCATTCATGTTGGAGGTGCCTGGCTGCAATGGGATTTTATTATTCTATGTTGGCTAGTCAGGCCCTGAATAGAAAGCATGATCTACTTGATTCCATGGAATCAAATGCATCGGAGTCAAGCACAGCCAGGATTAGTTACATCCTGCTTTTCAACCAATCAGATTGACTGACAGCCACTATGAGCATTCCATCTTATCCCGCTGGTGAACTAAATTACTTCTGAGTGTATCATTAGCCTATAGGGAATGCCTTCCTCTTTGGCCCTTAATACCACTCTGCACTAGGGCTGGGCAATAAACCGAAAATTTGCTAAAACCGACATTAACATCTTCTTCCTGATGGAATTTTACTGGATAATTTTGATAAATGGCCTACACAACGTTTATGCACGCAAATTATGAGCTCAGGTTGAGAGATGGGGTTGCCACTTCATTTCGAGAGATTTACATCATTCCCCAATATTAAGCTGCTACATTTGGTTTTCCTGGTGAACAACAACATAGGAACTTGGCATGAGCATCTTAATGAGCGACAAGTTGCAGCCAAGCACGCTATGGCCAAATCCCAATTCTCATTTTCACCCCTACGGCTCGTTTTTGAGGGCCCCCTCGCCCTTCGGCTTGGCCCTCGGAAGAGAGTCACAAGGGGTAGTGGTTGAAATCTCTCCCTATGAAATGGGACAACCCTTCAAGACCCTGATACGTCATCGATGACGTTTACGTGAAACAGACGTGACGAGTTTGTTATCGGAGATTACTATGGCAATAATGGTATTATCACAGTGACATTTGCCGTTCATCTGATGGAGATAGAAAAGCATGGACGCTCGCGATTCGTTCACAACTTATACGTTTCACGCTACCAATCGATCAAACAAGTCATCAAATAAAAAAGACCACTGCTTCATTACCGGGCCACTTCATGACAGAATAGCGTTAGCGGTGCTCTGTAGGCTAGCAAGCCGTGCTCCTAACGTCACCCTGCCAGTCTGCACTGGTATTAGAGGAGCCGTAACAAGTGCAGCAACTTCGCTGCTGGACTTTAGTTATATTTCGGCGTCATATGCCATCAAAGGGGGGAAATGTGACATGGAAATATCTCAAAATGCGGGACTGTCATGCACAAATCAGCCTAAAAACAATGTTGTAACGTAACTAACTAGCGAAGTAGAGACATCGGCATACTAGCGATTTTTTTTGTTATGCATGTTATAAAGAAAAGGTCTATAATACATTGAAACGACATTAAACTAAGATAATACCACGGTTAGAATATTTTTTAAATCTTTATTAACGAAGAAAATACTACATTTGTGGTTTCCTTTTGTTGCTTGTGCGGCGTTTGCCCCCATCTTGCCGATGATTGTCGGAGATTTCTCCTAACCCTCGGTTTGTAGTGTGCTCCTGAAAAATCTCCGTTTGGAGGGCCATGTAGCCCTCGCACTTTGTCCTACCCCTCGATCTCAACAAGAATTGGGACACCCCCTACACGTGAACACGCAAAACGGAGGGGAAGGGCTAAGGGGTAGGACGAAGGGGTGAATTGGGATTCGGCCTATATGTCCTTTTTTTATTGAAATAGACGAGGTGACTCGCACACTTGAGACAAGAGGAGGGAGAACTGAGCGGAAGTTCTGATGCACATTAAATTTACACAGTCGCTGCACATTAAAATTTAAAATTTGATAATTAAATCCTGATTTTTACAAGATCAATTTCTGGCAAAATGGGAGGGTTAATGGCAATGCCCTTAAATTTGAGCGATTTGATTATCGTATTTATCGTTATCATGACAAATGGGTCAAATTATTGTGATAAAGATTTCTGTCCAGCCCTACTCTGCACTCTTTCCCCTTCCCCATAGCCCAGGGATTTTACACACATATCCCACAGCAACATGACATCAAAGATTAATACGTTTATGTTCCTTTCTGAAAAATCCTTTTTTGTTCCCATTATCATTACAGTCTGGTATTGTCTCACAGTCTGCCACTTCTCATACATTAGGCTATACCGCAGCGCTTCTTTACTCGTGCACAAGCACATCCCACGTATTACGTAGTGCCATCGATCGGAATGAGCATCTCAAGGTCAGGAGTAGCCTCATCCTCATGAGGAATGTATGGTAAACCCTCAGCATCTCAAACAAGCACTGAGTCACCTGGAGACAGGCAGGTAGGCAGGCCTCTACCCTGGACATACAGAGAAAGAAAGCGAGAGAGGAAGAGAGAATGTGCTCTGAATGTCAAGTGGCCATGAATTTGAGAAGAAACCGAAAGAAGCACAAGGAGAGAGATGAAGAGCGAGAGGGGGCTGTTCAGAAAACCAAGCAGTGTAGTAGCACATACTGTACTTTACAGCAGGGAGAGAGAGAGAGAGAGAGAGGATCGCCACAACATAACAACAGCACCATATCTATTTTGCTCTTCTAGCATCCGCTATATGCTATCTCTTCCCTGCTGTTGCACACACATTAGTATGGGCTGACACACCACCACACATATTAGTATGGGCTGTCAGCTGAAGCTCTAACAACTAGCTAGAGAAGGACCAGTTGAATGGTAATGCTGGGGGAGGCAGCAGCAGCAGTGGCTGTGTTAGCCAACACGCTGAAGTGTTATCACTGTGGCTGCACTGTATAATGATTAGGGTTGTTATAAAACACACATACTCTTTTGCACTCACACACACACACACACACACACACACACACACACACACACTGAGAGCTGGTCTCAGTCAGTCAGTCCTAATGAGCCACCGTGGCGGCACGGCCTGTGGCTGTCCCGTAATACAGGGTACGCCGTTATCCATTTGATGTCCATCTGTTGACATAAGTGGCGGTGGGTCGCGGTGGTTGGGTTTGAGGCATGGCCCGTGCTGCTGGCTAATGGCAGCACTTGAGAGTGTGGAGATACCGGGAACCGCTGTCCATCCCCCAGGGGGATACCACGGCTGTTTAGACTGCTGCCTGGAGAAGCTCTGAGTGAGTTTTTTTTTCAGCTCCATACTTACTGCCTCCTAATGCTCCAATACTACGAAACTCATAGGTAGGTGTGTTTGTATGTGTGTACGTATGTGCATGTGTGTGCAGTCACTTCTTCAAGCTTTCCCAAGCAAACCACTTAAAAACAAGTTTGTTTTAATCCCCCCTCATCTTAGTTCATGTGAGTCCTTTGTTAGTCTAGTTTTTGTCAATGAAAACTAGCAGTTTTAGCTTACCTTCACATGAATTTTAGCATGGTGTGCCTGCAAATGCCTCTTTTCCGATTTTCATCCCACACAGTTTACATTGTGTTTTATTTTAAAGTTTGTCCATATGTCATTCCTCTTACCTTTCCTTAGAATTGTTTCATAATTTTTCACAGTTTCATAATTAACCTAAAATATTTTTACTCTTCTCATAATAACATAAAAGATCTCTTATGTTGTGTTCAGCAAAGCATCTCTCACTCCCAGTCAGTCAGCCCCTCCTTCCCCTGCTGTACGCGCGCACGCACACACACACACACACACACACACACGCACTGGAACATTCCTGGCTGCATCTGAGACACCAAGGCATTTTCAGGACACAACATTGTTTGAGTTAACTAAGGTCAACTAACGCTACAGTATCCATGTCGAGTGGAGATGTCGATAAACTTGCGGCCGTGGTAACTCTCACAAACACATTGACAACGGACCCGTCTGTGAATAGCCCCTCCTCTCTGAGGCTACATCCACACTAATACGTTTTCGTTTTAAAACAGAGTTTTGAAACTTAAACCATCTCAGTCCACACAAGCATTATAGCACCGTTTCAGAAATGATCTCTGTCCATAAAAAAGCATATGACGTTACCATTCACCTACACTGGGCATGCGCGTGCCGGTGTAAACAGGAAGCAGATTGTCTGCTCTGCTTAGTTGCAGAAAATACCGTTATGAAGAACAGCAATGTCATGAAAAGTAAGAGCAGGTGAGATTGACAGCAAACACAGAGAGATGTAGCAGCAGGGCAGAGAAGCCTCATTTCTATTCTTCTGTGCCTGTATATATTTTGTTATGTGTTTGACACAACGTGAAGCAATGGAGCTGTATATATTGTTATTTGTCACAAAGTACTTGGCAATTCAAATATTGACAGTGGAGCACCTTATATACAGTATTATTTAATAATTAATTTAAGAAAGTGTGTAGCAAGATGGAGAAATATTTACACAGTTGTAACATTACTGTAACTCAACAAAATTGTTTACAAGAGCACAAAGTTCTAGTAATTTTGCTCTCAAAGTGCACCAGATTGATGCATTAATTTTAAAATGTACAAAACTTTCTGTCGTGGGAGCATGCACCCGGACCCCCCTTGAGGGTCTCACAACATCCTGTGGGAAACACTGACACAACAAAAGTTTGTTTGTTCATACCTGATGCCTTGGAAGGTGTGTTATCCTGAAATATCCACACAATAAATTGTCATTCACTATTCTCTTGTTTTCGTCACAGGTCGCTGACAAACATTGTTTGACATTGATACTGTTTTCGTCACATTTTTTTTTGCAATTTTTGTCAATGAAATTAACACTGATTTCAAGTGCTTCTGTATGCTGTCTAGCTGCAGTTGATGCATTGTTAGGCTGCCAGGCCTTGGCTGTCGTGATGGTGGACGCTAATGAATAGAATAGGCCTGTCCCTTCATAGTGAATTAGGATGCCTCTTCCTTGACAGGCCTGCGCTAGTGCACTAGATTCTGTTTCTGTCTGTCTGTCTGTGTGTCTGTGTGTGCTGGTTAGGAACGAAAGCAGAGGCACGACAATGATGAATGAGCACCAGAATGGCAGTGTCACACTTGCACACCCGATGATGCCGAGCAGGCAATGATCGTCGCTGTTATTGTCACAATCAGCAAAGAAAACAGCAGCCCTCGGGATGAACGGGAACACACGCACACACACACACACACACACACACACACACAGTAGTGAAAGGTTCTGCCTCCGTGCACACATTACAAGAGCAAGTGCCTGAAAACCTTTGCCACGCCTTTCTCCTTCGATTTGTCCCGATGGAAAGCACTTTTTTTGTTTTCTCTCAATATTTAAGGATGCAGCGTGCGTATCCCACATCCTTCATATAAAACAATGTGCGTCGGTTGAATCATTCATCTGTGGCTCTTCACACTGTCTCCCAAGGCTGAAACCATTCCTCTGCTGACTACCAAATGGCAGCAAGAAAAAGGGGCTAAATTCCAATCTGTGCAGATCAATCCTGTGCACTACGGCCTACATGAGTAGATATTCATAGACTATACTTGCACAGGTAGCAGCTCACAGCACCAGGAACATAAATGTCAGTGTTCTGACTCATACTGAACTTTATTAAGTACACTTATCTGCTACCCAGAGGCTACAGTAGCTTGGTGAAAATGACTCATCTTCCCTGTGCAGTGTCCTTACCTGGTCCCTACTGACTGATTGGAATTTACCCAAGGTGTAAAGAGGGAGGGAGAGTGTAGAGAAGGGTGCAAGGTACAAGGATATAGGAAGGGATGACTAAGAAGTAGGGGTGATTGAAATAAGTGTATAGAAATGGAGGTATAGGGGGCATGGATGTAGTGATACAAGGTAATAGGAATGTTTAGGCGGCAAATGTAGAGGAAACAGCTCACCATTAGAGGATGAAAGATAGGGCCATGTCACCTTAATGAGAAAGCGTAAAGGAGTGTAACCTTGATCACACACTAGCGCTAACGGCTAATGAATGGTGAGATTGCTTTGCCAGGATATCTGTTAGCGTCAAAAACAACAACGCTATCACATCATGGCGATAGCCCCCAGGAGTGGTGGTGGTGCAGTGGGGGAGGGGGGGGCAGGAGTTGAAACACTGCAAAGAAGAGGAAGAAGACCTGGGAAAAAAGGCAGCCGGAGCTCCCCTGGTGTTAAGATGAAACGATCTCTTTCCATTTCGTTTAAACTCCAGGGACTTGGAAATAGGGAGGGGAATTGGAGAAAGGGGTCGATTTAGAAGGTGCAAGTCAGCAGGATTTTCTGGCCCTGTGTTTTTCTCTCTCTCTCTCTCTCTTGCTCTCTCTCTCTCTCTCTTTGTGGAGAATAAACACATTCCAGAGGATGGGCTTGATCCTTCTCACTGGCGAACGCGCGTCACATTTCAGAAGACAGTACAGCGGCACGGGTGTGTGCTGTGAACGTATCGTTGACAGGTGTGGGTGTGTCTGACACGCGTATGCCTCCTATTGAGATTTTGTTGACAAGTAAATATGTGAATTGATTTTCCAAAGGTCTCTGAAAGACTGCCCCATAGATTGTGTTCTTGACATCTTATTTTGCCAGACTTTGACAAATCTGAAGAGGTGGAGTCGTATTGATTTCGGTAGGTGAGTTATAGTTCATAATCACAACTAACATGAAGAAATTCCCATCAGGGAGCTAATGGATAGATCCAGTCAATGTAGTTGAGAGCACAAACCTGAAACCCACTGTGGGTTCAACAGCCTCCTGACTAAAAATCCCTCTACCTCTCCTCTTCACCTCCACCCCATCCTTCCAACTTCCACCCATCTGCCCCCCTCCATCCCTTCCCTGTCCTCTTTGCCGCTGGCCACTCAGACCGGCCCCTGCCCTCTCCATTTTCTCCTCTCTCCACTTAATTAACCCATTGATCAAGATGCTCATAAATTAGTCCCCTGGAGAGGCCCTCCATGGAACACTCCTCCTCCTCCTCCTCCTCCTCCCCATCCTCCTCTGCCCCTTCCCTGACCCAGCACCACCCTTCCATTGGCCACACTGCAGTTACAAACGAGGACCCCGGACCACTTTAAACTGCAGTCATGTCATCTTCTGGGGCCAAAGGTATTTTTCACTGTTTCCGCCGAATCAGCTGCTCGTAGATTTAGAAGAGGGCAGAGAGGGCTGGAGAGAGGGGAAAGAGGAATACAGGAGGGAGGCAAGGGGGGAGCAGGGAGGTGGGGGGGGGTGGGGGAGGTCAGTGCTGCACTTGTACAACCCCTCAATTCATTAGACTCACATAGCTCAACCTTTTCATGGCACCCCCCTTGTGTCTGTAACCGTTTTTTTTCCCCCTTCCTTCCGTCTCTCTCTCTCCCCCTCTCTCTCTCTCTCTGTCTCTCTCTCTTTGACCTGTTCTCAAGAGCAGAGTGCCGGGTGGCTGCTCAGAGATTTGCCCAATTAGGAGGATCTCAGTGATCGTTACGGAGCGAGGCCTCCCTCACTCCCCTCCTCTCCCTCCATTTCTACATCCTCTGTTTAGTCTATTTTGTCCATCCACTTCCTGCCTCTCTAGCCTTTTTCTTGTTTACCTCGCTTATCCCCCCATATCCCTCACCCCCCCTACCTCCCTCTCTCCCTACAACCTCCTTCATTGTCTCTCCATAATCTACGCCTTTCCATTTTAACCCCCTCTCTCCTCTCACCTTTCCCACCTCTCCCTCTTTCACTGTCTCTCCCTGAATCTCCTCTTCTTCCTCTGCGTCGGCCTTCATCCTCTCGCCACCCTCTACTCTATACACCCTTTTAATCCACCTCACCCATACCCTCCTCCATCTCCTCGTTCCATCCAAGCTGCCCCCAACAGTCTGTCACACCCTTTCCTCCCACTCTAGCCTTCATCCTGGCCTAATGGAGCGGGGAGGAGCGCTAAATGGATCGGAACCAGGAACATGTGTTGGCCGTGGTCCGGCTCAGGGTGGATTGATTTAAAAGCCTGGCACACTGGGAGCTGACACGCTCCATTCATATCCAGAGGTCCCCGGCTAATGCCACAGCCAGCCGCCGTACTCTTAGCCACACACATTTCCACTGAGCCAGAAGCAATGCCCGTGCTTGTGGAAGACAGTGAAATATAGAATACTGTGGCTGACTGCAGAATGCAACGGCTATAGAACAGAAGAGTGGAGAATGAGAAATATTTCCAATAAGGGTTATAGTGTAGAAACTGGAGGTTTATGTCACAATGAAGCTCTCATATGAATGTGTTTCTCTGGCTTCACTGTAACCATAACGGCAAGTCCATTTTGTGTGTTTGATATTCCTCATGACCTGTGCAAGTGGCTCTCAACCGCACTGTTCTTTTTAAGAGGCTAGCTCTTATGATATTCAAGGAAACATACAGGAGCTGACACTGTCCCCTGTGGCCTTGGAGAGTGATCTACAAATAAAAAAAACGGAGGGAAAGACGGAGAAGATTCAAAGGTACAGGATGCCTGCAGGGCTGAGGAAAGCTGTGCGTGCCCAGGGGGCGGTGGATGGATTCCTTCTTGCTAATGTGGTGGCCTACTGTTGCTAAGGCTTGAGGGAGAAGATTCTGCAATTGATGTTACTGCCTTGTTTAACTTCATAGGTCCAACTCATGGGGTCTACCACCACAGGGGTTAGAGCTACTGGTATTGGTTGTGGTCGGCTCCATTTCCTGCAGTAGTAAGTAAAAAACTGTATAACCTCGTTTTGAACCTCTGGGTCTGATTGGCAGGTAATTTATCAAAGGTAGACACCATAGCAGGCAGCAGGAAATCAAACAGTCTTTGTTTTGGCTGCAAGTCATTGTGCACCGTTTGGCATGAGAAAACACAGAGCCAATTCTTCTCTTTTGTCATGTTGGCTGTAGCAAAATGTCAGAAATGCCCTCTTCCGGATCTTTTCCTTTCCCCTGCTGCGTTTTTTTTGGCATATCATGAGAATGGGGTGCAGTAGTGGCTTTCATCACCTGCCTTTTAATGATAGGAGTATTTGAGAGTGAGGTTCTATGAAGGAGAGTGATCCTCCTTGCCGGCTGACCACTCTTTACAGCACTGCTGCAGCTCCAACTGTGGATCTCGTGGCTCAGCCCAACACACACACGCATGCACATTTACTATCCCCAGGCATATGTCAACATAGCTGTCAATGCAGTGCAGGAGTAACAAGGTTTTATCTGTTATAATGCTAATGCATATATAGGAGCAGACTAATAGCAGACTATTCTAATGCTCTGCAGGTCAAAACCTGACTTCAAGGGTAATCACAAAAGACAGAGATTCTGAGTCAGAGCAGAGCAGAGAACAAGTTAAATAGTGTGGTTTTACGCATTGGAGTGAAATAGTTCCCAAGGGTGTACATTGAAGCCAAGGGCATAGCACGGCATAGCACTACTCGCGGAAAACATTCCGGTATAAATCCCCATTATGAGAAACCTCAACAACATTCTTGAAATATACAGTATATATATATGTATGTATATATATATATATATGTATTTAGTACATGTATAATTAATGAGGCATATTATCTCAAAGAAGACCTTTACCGGGATATGAGCTATTATGTGCAATACTATGTGCGTTTAAATTTCAAACAGAAATAAATTATATTTTGAGAAAAGCATTAATTTGTATTTTTGTCCCATTTAAAGAGCTATTCTTTTACAACTTACATCAGTTTGATACTGCTTACTGCTTAGCGCTCCTTGTTCAACAGCGGCACCAAATCAGAACCAACGCCCATTCTGGTTGTGCACTATGTCATCTAGAACTGATGCATGATGGGTATAGAGCCACGGGCAGGGCCCATCATTCATTGGGCTGTCGTGTGTCAGTGATGGAGTGGCCGCTGTGTTGCGGGATTATTGTCAGCACTGCATGTCCCATTATGGACGACACCAGCAGAGCCCCCTCTACGAATAAACAGGTCCTCCACTTTGATTGAGAAAAATGAGAAAGTGCTGTGGTGAGATGGAATCAAACAAAGAGAGAAAAGAGAGAGAGAGGGAGAGACTCAGAGTAGTGAGACTCAACACCCTCTGAGCTCTTAATCTACATGGGTAGAAGCATTTGTGTTCATGTGTGTATATGTGTGATACACAAACCCACTCCATCTTAGATACACATGCACATTTAAAGAGTGGGTCAGTCTCATCTTAGAGGTTAGACCAGTTAGTTTGCACTAGCTCAGACTCCTGCCGATGGCCATTTAGCTTACATGTCCTGTTCTCCCGCTAATATGCTCCTGTTCACTCATGCTGGTCATGTCTGTCTGTACATGATTGAGTAAGTCTGCATGTGTATGGGTGTGTCTCGTATCTGTCTCCAGGCTGTGGCTACGGCTGAGCAGTGTTGGTGTCCTTGCGGTCCCCCACTCTTATGACACTGCTGTTGACGCCCCACAACAGATTTGGATGTTTCACCCAAGCATCCTTATTGTGTTTATTCTATATACTTGCAGGTTGGGGGGGGTGTCGTGTGCTGTCATTTATTGTTTTCATAATGTGGGTATTGTAAAGCCCTTCGAGACCGTAACTGTGATTAAGAGCTATACAAATAAATTTGACCTGACATACCACAGACACATACTAAACAAACAAAAATTACAAATGTATGCTGCGGCACACTTTTACACATAAACAGGTGTACTTGTAGCACAAACCCACAAGTGTTTCATGCACACACACACTTGAATTCTAACATCTAGAAAGTGCTTGCACAATGTCAGCGCTATACTTTCTGCCTAGTGAGGGCATGCATACTAAATACACAGTCTCAGTGTAAATGCACACATACACAACATACACACACACACAATTCTCTTTTGGAGCAGTTGCAGAAAAGAAATACATTTACACACGCCAAGCACGCCCACAATCTGTACATAATAAACTCACTCATGCATGCACGATACTTTCTGTAAGCATTATATGATCTACTTAACACACACACATACACACACACACACACACACATACGCATGAATGCACACGCTGTACCGCATACTGCACACACACATGTGCACACACATAACACATACACACATAACACATGCCATGCACAGGCTTTCATCTCAATGGCTTATACGTGATTCAGTTGAGTGTCGCATCCATTTATCGCTTTGTGGCACAAATGTCACATCAATGGCAGACTTGCCGATCTCTTACACGAGGCACACTGACAAGTTCACAGGCATTACGCCTCGGTACCATTGTCGTCAAGGAGAATATTAGTTTCCTCTGAAAGGTCGCCCTAAGTACCGCGCTCTATCAAAACACATCAGTCAGGGCCTTTACCTGATGTGAGGCGAAGTGTGATAATATGACAACCACACAAGTTAACGTCTGTGTGTCTTCAGGTTTGTTTTTCTTCTCTGCCACCCTCCGCTCGTGATCTATCTGTGTCTTTTTCTGCCCCCCCTACCTGGGTTTACTGGGTGGAGCCTAATATTCCATTAATAATCAGAATAATAGCCTTCAGAATTAAAATACCTCTGGAAACCATCTCAAGCGGAATAGAGTAAGCTATTCTGAAAGATATTTCATTTAGTGTGAAATGGGTCATATAAACCATTGACAGTCTGTTCAATCAGGAGAATATTAGTAGTCAATAATCACGAAAATGCCTAAAATGATTAGTTTCTTTAGTTGACTACATAATATTCTTTCTATGGAGATATCAAAACAAAAGTTTTGTAGTGGACCACAGGTGATACAGCTGTCTAGTTGGAAACAAAGAGTTGTTCAAAGTGTTAGAAAAAAATCACAGGATTATTCAACTACGTGTCAAAAACGTTGTATTCTGATTACATTGTTTGGTGCTTGTAAACTCACAACATCACTTAGTGTTCATGTCAACAGCCACTAGAATCATGAATCACAAGGAATTCATTCAGAATGATAAAATACTCTGCATGTAATCATAGCCTGTCTCTTTCTTACTAACTCAGTTATGTGCACACACTCTCTGTCACACATACACATAAACACACTTCTTTTTTCCGTGCTGGTGTAGTCCTCTGCCCGTCGCTGTGTGGTCTCTTCTAGCAGTTATGTAAGGCCCAAAGCAGGTGTTGCCAAGAGATTGTGTTTTTGAAGCTATTTCTGGGCACAGGTGGACGCGGACAGTCAAAGCAACACATCAACACTCCCCAGAGGATCCTGCCAGTCTGTACCCCAGATGTTTCTGCTCTGGCATGAATAGACAAGTGTGTGTGTGTGTGTGTGTGCAAGTGTGTGTCTGCACATAAGCGTGGGTGCATTTGTGTTACTAGCCCTTCACATAGTGACATGGCAGAAAAACGGCAACACACAAAAATAATATGATTGCATCTCCACATGCACTGTCGCGGATATTATTTATTGTGCACTTAAACACTGTTGTGACATGTTTAAATAGCCACAGGCAGGAAATCTGCCTCACACAGTACATATGTTTTGCTGTCCTGCCACATGACATATATGGCTATGTCTTTTTAAGTGTAGCGTAGGGAAGATAAACACTCTACATGTTTATCTGCAGGTAAATGTCATGCTGGAACATTTTCTGTGATAGCAGCGCTCAGCTGATAAGAAACAAAATGGGGTCTGGAGCACGGCTGTGCCATGGCTGCATCATTTGATGATGAGACATTCGGTCAGCGTGTGTGTGTGTGTGTGTGTGTGTGTGTGTGTGTGTGTGTGTGTGTGTGTGTGTGTGTGTGTGTGTGTGCGTGTGTGCGTGTTTATGTCTGTGTGTATGAACGCTGCGTGAAGCGGGAGATTAGAGCCCTATTTCAATGATAAGGACAGCTTTTAGAGAGTGACGTGCAGCCTGCCTGCCGCTGCCGCTCAGATGTGAAAGGATTACCCCATTACTGAGACCTGGGCATTAGCACTCTGCCACTCACCTCAGGGAATGACAGACAGAGAGAGAATGGAAAGGATGGAAAGAAGGAAGGAAAATGGAGGGACACGTGAGAGAGAGTGAGGGGGGGGGGGGGGGGGGCTGTTGGAAGAAAAAGATGAGGGGGATGGATGCACAAGGAAGAAATGGAAGAGAAAAATGAAAGTGATAGAAAAGGGAATGAGAGAGAGTTGGAGACGGGCTGGGAGGGGGTAGGCAGGGAGGATGGGGGCATAAAAGAGCGAGAGGGTGAGAGCATAAAAGAAACAGGGTTGAAAGAGAAGTTGAATTGAATGATGCAGCTTGCTGCATGGATAGAAATAGAAGGGGGCAAAAAGCAGAGGCAAGGAAAACCAAGACAAGACATTACAAGGGGAAAGAAGGGGAAAGCCGGAACATTGGATAAAAGCCAATGATGAACATTTGATAGCGTGGCTGTGAAAGAGGTAAAAAGTGCATTAGGGAACAAAACCATGAATGATGCATTGAATAAAGGACTGTTTGAGGTATTGGCGGGGCTGGTGGACTGAAAAGAGAATTTTATAGAAAAGGAATGGGGAAAGTGAAGCGATTGTCAACAAAAGGGAAATGGAGAATTATCGAGGATGGCAGTAAGATGAAGAAAACAGAATTAAGAGGAAGAGTTTCAGATGAGAGGCACAAGAAAGGAGTTATTCCAGGACCAATGGAATGAGAAGAGAGGAAAAAGGAGGCGTACAAAGGCGGGATAGATGATAGGAGGTTGAATGAAGAGAACGATGTGGACGACAGGAGGGAGGGGTAGAGAGAGTGAGCGCTGATGGAGGAGAGCTAGAAGGGAGATGAAAGAATTGAGCATGGATACAGAGAGGGAAAGAGAGAGAAGGGCTGATGAAAACGGAGGACAGGTCATTATTCTGTCAACCTCTTTCCTTCTGTGGATTGATCCAGTGATCTGGCTCACCCACACACACACACACACACACACACACACGATAGAAGCTGCATTGATTTGATCAGGGTCATGTCCGTATTTGTGTTTGCTTGTTGTTTACAAGCCCTGTACAGCCCCTCACCACCTACACACACATACACACACAGCCTGACTCCAGCGTTATCCACCAGTGGGTCCACACCACAGACACAGCCTTGTAAAATTCATACTGAAACCATAAAGAAAAACACAAATAACAAAGAAAAGCACTCATTCTGTTAAAGCTAGCAAATGAGTTTAAACCAATATAAACCAAGGATCAAACACATACAAGGTCACCCACACTCTTTAGGAGGTCAGCTATACAAGCTTGGCTTGGTCACTCTAATAAAACACTAGGGCAACAATATATGAGAAGGATGTCAAGAAAATTGGGTTATAAAATTGTAGTTATGGACATTAAAATTTCACTTATTGTCATGGGACCAATAGCAGTCAAAGGTTATGTGCTATTAGTATAATAATGGTCATCCAGAGCAACCACTGAAAATAGGGTGTAGCTCTGTAATATAGAATGCTAAATGATGTGTGGCTTTGAGTTTTGCAACCTCTCTAGTTGCTGCCTGTGTATTGAGGGGAAACTAAGCAGTGTACCCAATTAGCCTTTATGGATGAAATTTCAGAATGGAACACCAAGTGAAAACAACTGACATCTGCAGGGCTGGGTACCATTTAGAAATATTCAATACCAGTATTGATATCAGCACCTTTAATTAAGTACTGACAGCATATCATACTTTTTCATTACTGTGTAAATCAAAGTTTTATCGGTATATAAAGAAGCCATCAGCCTTCTGCAAATTACCTCATGTCAGTGAGAAAGTTTATGTATCACTAAAATCTTTTTGTAAAATAATGTGGTCAATATGGTAATAAGTAAAAACGTGTACCATCTAATGAAACAACCTGTTGTGAGATTTAGTGCACTGTAATAGCATTGAGTATTGACTGGGGAGGCTTGAAGGCTCTCCCACCACAAGGGGAATTACAGCAATAGCTGTCAGAGATAAGAGATGACACAGGATGTAAGAGTAGGTGGGGCTGTTTGCATTTGGCTTTAAATATAACATTTTGCCTTGGTCAGCTTCATAGGAAAAAAACCCTCTAACATAGATAGCAATTGTTTTAGAGAAGGAAAACAATAAACCGATGATGAATACTTGGAGGGCACATTGGCAATTCAAGTGAAATGCTCAATGGCAGCAGGTATACTGTGTTTGAGGAAGAGGAAGAGGTAATACAAATCAACATAGCAGTGTGGAAATATGATTGCAGTCAAACAAATTTCATCACATACATCCATCTCTGCCTCTGTTACCTAACCACTTACTGTAGGCTATAGTTCTGCTGTGGGTCAGGTCAAAAGGCGTTGGATGGCAGAGAGAGAGAGAGAGAGAGAAAGAGAGAGAGAGAGAGAACACGTGGCAGATGTCATGCTCGTGATGACACAGCCCGTTTGAGCTCTGCTGCATGCACATGTACCCACACACACACACACACACACACACACACACACACACACACACACACACACACACACACATACACACATAAAACTAGACCAGGGAACATCACCATCCACATGGAAACACACACATATCTGTTTGTCAAACAAATGACCGCCAGGATGCTGTTATCTTCCCTCCAGCCGCCTCTCCTGTGTTTCTGGAAAAATGACAGAGCTTAATTTGTCTCTCAATTATCCCTCCCAGCCGGAGCACGTCAGCGAGTTGAGAATTTGTCGTTTTTCGTCCAGAGGGGCAGGGAGAGAAAAGGGAACGAGCCAGTCGATAGGGAGCCGATCATGCTGGGAAGCCATCAGCCAATGGTGCCCATGCAATTAGTCTCATTACTTGTGCCAATCAGCAGATCAATTAGGCTCTCTGAGGGACCACATAGTGGGCCGTCTCCTGGGGACTCCTGGGTACAAAATGCTCAGACGGTGCCAGGTAGAGATTGACTGGAAAACGATGAGACACACACAGTCTGAACACTAAGCACTATCTTTGCTAGAGAGTGATGTATACTCAAAGCAAAGCAAATATCAACATGCCACCATTTCAAAATACTACATTCAATCCATACCATCCAATCTTTTCGGTGAATCTGGTGTTGGGTTGTTGTTAGTTTTACCTGCTCTCATGTCTAACAGCATTGTGGGTAGATTTATTATATTTTTACATCAGTATATTTCCAGTACGTACGCAAGCAAACCCAGAAAACAGTTAGAATCTGCACCGACATTTACATTGCATCGGTAATGTAAATGTTATCGAACAATAAACAGACATTGTACGCAGCTCACCTACAGTATGTGGAAGGCAATAAGTTGAGGTAGCACTTTCAACGTTGAGCAGCGTTTTCCATTATACTGATGTTGGTGGAAAAAAGTGCCCACAAAAGCATTTTAATGTCAGTATACTGAAACAGCAGGTCCTACACAGTTCTTGAATATGTCGGCAGTCAGGTCTGTAAGAGTAGCGCAGTTTGTATTTGAGCAGTCTGATGCTGTTTGGGCACCACAGAATTCACAACATGCAGTACAACAGGCTTGGAAATTAGACATTGCAGTAATGGTGCAGTCCCTTTGCTCGGAGAAAAAACAGCAACAACAACAACCATATGTGTTTGTCTCTGCCTGTGCCACCGCACTTCTCTCATCGATTTACTGTACACCGTGCTGTCTTATCTTCTTGTGTATGTCCGTGTACAAGTACATGGCGGTCCATCTCATCAGGTGGGCCCGCTTCTTCATTTCACTTTTATTAGCACCGATATTAATTGTCCAGTCTTTTATGAGTTGCCAGGTTCTTCGTGGCTCCACTCTATTAAAGTTATTGGTCAGGTTCTTTTGTTTATGAGTTTTGGATCAGCCGACTCTACCAGGTCGTTAAGTGCTGGCGCCGCCAACAATAACTTCACAGTCTGCCATTGGACCTATTGATCACTGCACCTTAGGCCGTATAGACCCCTAGAGAATACACTCATAAGTACAAGTACGCACACGCACAAATTCTAAGCCAGTGCACACACAAGTGCGAACATGCTCTTAAATGTGTTGTGAGCTGGATAGATGGGCACAAAAGCACACAGAAGCACAGGTTCCCACTGAAAGGCACAGGTGATGACTCACGTGCGCAAAAAACACACAGGATTCACAGGATTAGGGCTCTTAGCGATGATGACACATAGCACAGTGAGATGGCAACGTTACACCTTAGCTTAGGAAACAGGTGTTTTTCACACATCACGACTGGAGGTGTGGATGTTACATATCTCTAGAAGGTCAGCTAGTCCTGGGATATCAAGCCTTACCTTTTTGTATTTCTTGTGCATTGCTTCCCGGCAGTGTATGGGTCTGTGGGCATGTGTGTGTTTGACTTTGAAACATTTTTAGGGTCTGATTTCAGAACGGGCTTGATAAAACATCTCCAAAGTGTTTCTCTCGCTCTGTGGTGCTAAGCACTGGCAACAGAGACACACTTAGAGAGGGTCTGGGGGGCCCTTGAAAGCATCGACACACACACACACACACTTGCATGGGCACATAGACACTAGTACGAGCACGGGCGCACGCAAACTCAATCACGCAAGGGAGTAAGGAACACGTACATGTGAGTGCAGACACGTTTGACATTTGGTCAGACATGCCAGGTAGACCCACGAAGATACATCATTCCATCGCATACACACACCTGGAGAGGGCACATGCACTCACACTACCTCTTGTCCTGCTCTTCACTCCAAAAATGCCAGCACACAGGTGGTTGAGAGCAAGATTTAGAGTGGCTCAGAGTCAAGATGACCCCCGGTTGATTAAGTAGCAGGCATTTACCTCCTCGTGTAAAGATGATAATGACAACCCTGGCAGCCCCCTGCGCCACCCCGGACCTGTTTAGAGTACCCGTGGAGAGGAGTCAGAGTGGTTAGTAGGTGGAGGTTTGGCTCTCGAGATTGCAGAGATACTGGTCGGTGGACTTATTGTTAAATAAGCATGAGGTAGTGCAAGGCTGGTTTTGACTGTGGTTTTGACCTGGGAATAGTGAGGGAGGTGAGAGGGGTGGGAGCAGCTGGAGCAGGAGGAGGGACTCCAACCACAACACAGCATACGCAAGTCTCAAAGGTTTGTTGAACTGAAGGGGAGTGCACAGTGAAATAGCAGTGTCTGTACACTAACGTTGTTTATTTGCTCCCTCGGGTGCATTGGCGTATAATATAGTTCTCCCTGTGCGATGACAAATTACATCACATAATTGTCAATGATGGCTTGTACAAATGTGCACCACAGGAGAAAATAACTTAAGAGAGTAAATAACTTCTGCAGACTCCAATATATGTGAAGAGTTCATTTGCAGATCGCAACTGTATGTATTCATTTAGCAAAAAAAAAGTTCTCAACTTCAATATGTCTAAAATATAGAGGACCCAGTCTGTGGTGTTATCATTTTGTCAACCAAGGACTTATTACCTGCTATCTTTCAAAATGTGCCATAATCTGTTTTTTGAAATTAATGATTATGTAAGTGTAGGTGACACATTTTTTGGACGAACGGTGAATATCTCATTTTGCAATGAAACACTTAATATCTTCTACTGGCCAAGAACTGCCACGACACACTGTAGTCTCTCTCTCTCTCTCTCTCTCTCTCTCATGACAGGCAGCGTTTCTTCCTCCTTTCTAGATGACTCTCCTATATTGCCAGCCCTCCTCCCCCATGGCTTTGATTTCTCCCGACTCAGCATCTCCTGGCCAGATATTACCAATATACCCTGTGTCAGAGCTCAGTGTGGAAGCGAGATAAGCAGATATTAGCGGGCCTCGCCATCAGCAGAACGGACCCAAGGGGACGGGACAATGTGAGGCTTGGCCGGGCATCAGTGAGCACTGAAGGGCAAAGACAGGCTAGGACAGCACAGACACCAGGGCCTGCCCGCAAGGGTTTGGGAGAAAATGGATTACATATAATAATGGGTTTACAGTAATCTGATTACCAAAAACCAACCTGTAATCAGCCACAATTACTATAATAATACACTGTAATCAGACTAGCGCACATAAAGAATCTGTGCCACACCACATTTGTGTGTTGGGATTTGCAAGCTACAGCTAGCTAGCTACAAATGATTTCCAAACGCATTGTAAAGGTGCCACAATCCCTATCAAATAGGGTTGTGAACCGTGACCAAAAAGTCCTACCTCAAATAAAGTCCTGCAGTAGTTAAGGTTCCTTTCTGATGCCTGACTGATTTTGAATTTGCCTCTTGAAGACCACAGCGACATCAGAAAAATAGGTGATTACTCAGAAACACTCGACGTCCCATGTTACATGCATGTTACATTAACCCGGTTAACCTCATATCCAGATTAACAGAAATAAGAACATGATACGACCATATTAGCGAAGATATTACGCTTAAACGTGTTTATTCATGTACATGGGGTATTGACTGATGGGCTGTTTGATATTGAGATTTGCAGACCCATACAAACAGTTTATCCTGAATAAGACCTTAATCAGGTTATGAACTACTTGCTGGAGCACGTTGTGCATGTAAACACACTCATTATTCTTCCACCTTATTCCGGTGGATGAAATGGACTCTGGTGCTGTGGTCAGTTGGCAGGGAGCCACTCTCAGTGTCACATTGATGCTCTGCAGTTCAGCTTTCACCCTCATGCCTCCCTCCATCTCCTTCTTGTCACAAACCTCATCAGCTGTGTGTGTGTGTGTGTGTGTGTGTTTGTGTGTGTTCTAGTGAATTTCGGTGAATTCCCCCCAGTTCTCCCCAACACTCAAATGAAGAGTCTGATTATTCCAATAGACTATTGACTGAAATAGATGCAGACAGACACACACACACACACACATACACAAAGACACACCACACTCACATATAGGTATACACACCACAGAGTACAAGGAGACACACACACACACACACACATTTAATTTAAATCACCGCTGCACCCACGTACGTCCCACCACTCCACTTTTAATAGACCTCTGTCTCCTTATAACTTATCAATTCTCTCTCTCTCTCTCTCTCTCTCTCTCTCTCTCTCTCTCTCTCTCTCTCTCTCTCTCTCTCTCGCTCTCTCGCTCTCTCTCTCTGTCTCTCAGCTGATTGGAAACATGACACCATCCCTCTCTCCTCCTTCTGTCCTCGCTTGGTTTTTCACACTCCTTTTTGACAGACTGTAATCCTTTTTTCTTCTTTTTTTTACTGGAGTCTGCACTTTTTCCTGTTCTTCTGGCATCATTAGCCCCTCTACCACCAACCACAGCACTTGTTATCCCTCTGTTTTTCTTTTTATGAGAGAGAGAGAGAGAGAGAGAGAGAGGATTGATAAGTTATAAGGAGATGGAGGTCTATTAAAAGTGGAGTGGTGGGACGTATGTTGGTGCAGCGGTAATTTAAATTAAATGTGGGTGTGTGACTCTATGGGCGTTGTAGAGGGATGGATGGAAGTACAGATTCTGTACAGGCCCTTGGTGCATTCATGATGATAACATATAGACTTAATTGATTGATGATCAGTTTATTTAACTGTGATCTTAGTGCTCTGGTTCTGGTCTGCATCCTAGTTGATGATCTGCCTTCGTCTCTTCTATTGCGAATACAGTAACTTTAGGCCTGAACTGTTAGCATGTATAGCTTCTAGCATATTACATCAGGGTTTCCTGCAGCGCTTCATAGGCAGAAATGGCAGTAAACACATATATAGTATATAGTTATTGGTAAATAATAAAAGAAGAGGCTGATAGCTGTGATTACCACTTTTTCCTGTGTGTAACACTGTACATACATACATACATACATACATACATAGAAGCACTGCTTATACAGCAATGTGATTTATTATAAAACACCAGACTATGTGTTGTCTTACAGTGATGAAAAGATTTAGCTATATATTTTGCAGCAGTCCATACAAACCATGATGAACCCTCGATGATGAACCTGGAAATATGTTGTTCCCTCATGTGATGTCATTGAAATGCATTTGCATACCAGAATTATGGGTGTTGTGTGGTAAATCGCAGCCAAAATGTGAAGATATACGGTTACATTTTAATTTAAGTGGTATTTACAATACCACTTTTATTTCCTTTGAATAATTAGATACTGGTCACTAAAGAACTGACATCATTTGTGGAAACCATGCTGTTTGCCATCACTCAGGTATAAAAGAGCGAAGTGTCTCACTCTGACGTACAGACCTGAAAGTAGCTCTTGAATAAGAAGTGATCAAATGAGGCTACGTAAATGAAGGAGAGGTGGTGCTGCAGATGGGCAATGTTGGCTGGCTCAGGTGGCATGGATGGCTCCTGGGTTAGGAAGCAGCAGGGCTTGACCAATACATCAGCCCACCTGCACCTAGCCTTCCCTTCCATCTCCCAACTCCCACCTCATCTCTCTCCCCTCTAAACGACTCCCAAACCAATAATAACACTCCCCTGCCCAGCTCCTCGATAACAATTACTCTCCATCACAGCCTTTCCTCCCTTTCCTCTCTTCCGTAATATCAGGCGCTTCTTAATCCCTCCTCTCTTCTCTTCCTCCATCCGTGCCTCTTTTTCTCAACCACACTGCCCCCCCCCCCCCCCCCCACACGAAAGTAGACCAGGGCCTCTTTTCCACTACCGACTGACTAAAGACCATTTAAAGCCTTGAATACAGTTAAATCGCTTAAGTCTTAAACTATGTTTTGGTTTATGTCTCAAAATGTTTCTTTCTTGTGTTTTTTCCAGTGAATAATCTGCCCAGTTGCTGAGTATATTCTGATGGTTATACTGTAATTTCCATTTTCATGTTTATCCCAGTTACAAAATTGTTCCTAAATTTTATTCTAACTGGCATTAAATAGCCTATAAAAGTAATTTGTGGCCCAGCTGTGAATAAGGCTCAGGCCTGTAGGTGTGGAGTGAATGTAACCACATGCATGTAGAGCACAGTGCACACTAACACATGAAAGCCCTGTCCGTCAAACCAAAAACTCTCTCTCTCGCTATCTCTCTTGCTCCTGCTCTCTCCCTCCGACACACACACACACACACACACACACACACACACACACATACAGGCCCATCCACACACATGCATACAGGGGTGTTGAGGTGAGCTGTGAGGCCCCAGTAATACCTGTGTGCACAGGGGTGTTTCAGCGGTGAGAGAAGCCCTCCGCAGAATAATAAAGGGAGGCGAGAGGAGGAGAGAGGTGAAGGGCAGGAGAAGGAAGAGGAGGAGGTGGAGGGGAAATAGCAGCTAAAAATAGCACTGAATCGCCGGCCTTTCTCAAAACTGGCTTTTGCAAAGTCACACTTGCCCCGAGCAAAAGATTTGAAGTCTCCTGGAATAATAGATTCACTGTGCGGCTCTCTCCTCCCTCAACACGGCTTTCTCCTTTGCTACAAAGAGATGCGGCAGAGGGAGGGGAATAAACGGAGAATATTCTCTCCATTTTAGACCACAGACAGGTTTTTGTACTCCAGGTTGAATGGAAACCCTGAGATCTGAGGAAGCTTTTTGCGGTATTGACAGTATAATTTTGAAAGTAATGAATATAAATCGTTGTCTGCATTTCAGAAAGCTTTTGGAGTTTTCAATCTTTCAGTAGACGCCGTTAAACCTGCACCTGTACCATGGACTATTTTTAGGTCACTGTTATCCAGCTCGACACAATTCCAAATTGGATTTAACCAGGCTAGCACAGCACAGCTCAGCTCAGCTCACGCTAGGCACAGTTTGTAATGCAAATACAATAGCATGACCTGCACAGTATAGCTAACTTTCGCTTTATACAGTTTTATACACAGCTCTACGCGGGCTGGGCTTTCCCATGAACATCTGCGTTTGGAGATCATTTTGTTTAGAGGACAAATTTAATGGTTAGATACCTGGATCGGGTCAGGTAATTTATCCAATGCGACGTGACCCCCTGTGGAGGGCAGTTAGCAGGGAGAGGAAAGGGTGAAAGGGCATCCCCTACGTTAAGATACGTCTCTCACCATTGACACCCCGCTGGCAAAATAATTGATAGCACAAAATTAAAATATTGTGGTTTTAAGAAGGTTATTTAAATCTTTGGTCCACAGCAGTAACATTCTTACTGGACCCTCTATAGTTTACCAGTATTGAATGATAAACATCAGATAATGATGTTTTAAAGGAAGGAACTGTTTTAGGGAACAATAGAGAGAAAAAACAATTTCAACAAATCCACCAGTGACATTTAGTGATGGGGTGAGATCTTTTATGTCTTGAGGGGCTGGTTACTCGACAGAGCACATGGACAACAACAGGGTTGAATGGTGATCACTGGCAGTGCAGCTTTCCCTGAGACCTCTAGTGGGATAATCCGGGCATGCCTGTTTAGAATTGCAGTTATCAGTTATCAGTTTTTTTTATCATTTTACAATCTGTTGACAGTGGAGACAGACAAATGTGTTAGAGTCGACATAGCTAACATCACGACAAGCCAACAAAAATACATTATAACTATTGCTTCACTGACAATCAAAAAGCACACGGTGAGAGCGTGTGCCTTTTCGTGCTTAGCTTTACCTTTTTGTATGGATCCACAGAAGGCCTTGTATATGCCAGTGTTGCCAGAGAGACTCATAAGCCACCCTTCATAAACCTCTAGAAATAATTAATATTTTACTTCCTGACAGCAAAATGTTTTGCTGTGCAATATCAGCCAAAACTCTTCCAGCACACTGGCTGCCTAGCATGTGCTGCCCGGTAAAATAAACTGATTGGGCATTCTGGCAGGATGCAGCGGGACCTTTGGGGACCACAGAGGTTTCTATGGCAGTCTGTCTAGATAGATGCTACTGGCTGGGCCAAAGGTCACCGCTGCTGACACCATGCAGAGCAACCATTCTGGCAGATGTGAGAAATGCAGAGCACGCGCGCACACACGCACACACACACACACACACACACACACACACACACACACACATATACCGTACCTGTTCAATAAACATACCATGTCCCTCAACTGTAATTCCCTTATACCCCCTATGCACCAGCTAGCGCGTGCTTGGGTAACCAAAGTAAAATCAAAGTGTTGTGTGAAATATGGCTGGGATTCGTTATTAGGTGAAAGCTTTGTTTTCCCTGGCACACGGGCAGAGCGGGGGATTTAGGCCTCCCTATTGGAAAGCATACAGATTAGCCAGGCGGGAAGCAGCCACCGCCGAGCGCCGCTTTTCAAGTTTGTAGCATGGCTGACTCTGAGCCGTCCATGTGTGGAGAGGAATGGATAAACACTCAGGCAGGGCTCTCCACGGCTCCCGGGGAGCAGAGAAACATTAAGGAGAAAACACTGAAAAGCAGAGATCCTAGAGGAGGTTGTGTTCGACCGCGGTCCGCGCTCCACTGCAACGCTCCGAAACCGCTCTACAAAGGAAGCGAGCGCGGGCAACGAGGTTTCTGGGAAATATAATTCTGTTCAGTTTGCAGTTGTTTCTGTGGCATTTAAGTCAAACAAGCACAAAGGGGGAAAAAAAACAAAAAAAAACGCTGTGATTATTGCTGTTACCTCTTCTTTCTCCCGGTTCGTTGCGCTTGATTGGTCGGCTGGCGATGAAAGGGAATTACTCGTGCGTGCCAATGTGGATGGAAGATGCTTTTCAGACGACAGCTTCTATAAATATATATCGTACAAAGAGGAACCCCTGGCTCAAGGGCATAAGACTACTCTTATGCCCTTGTGCATGTTCAACACGCACTTAGACAATCATGCCACAAACATATGCACACACACACACACACACACACACACACATATGTACACATATACACTCAGGATGGCTTTTGTGAGGGTGAGGCTGTGCTCTCCTGTCATCTTTTATTCAGGGCGGCTCTATATGTCTATTTTCAGCCCTGCATCACTCTGTATTTATGAGCTGCTTTCTAGCTACTGGATTTAGGAGAATGGTATCATTTCAGCAAAAATACTCCCCCTCACTGCCCCTTTCACGATGCCGCTGCCCCTCTCGTACACACACACAATCACATTCTGCGTAAATTACACTTCATTGCGGCCGGTCTGCATATTCATGAGGTAATTTGTGCCAATGCCACGGCAGAGCTCCACATCTAACAGCAGGGTGACACGCAGTCACTTAAATACTGCTCCCTCATACCACACTACACTCTACCTACACCAGTTTACTTTATATAGTCAAATAATGTGCATTTAATGACATTGGGGGGGGCACAGATACAGACAGACAGACAGACCGAAAGGCACGGAAAAAGAGAGAAGAGTAAAAGAGAATAAGGGAGGGAATGAGAGAGCAGAAGGTGGCGACCACCGAGGGGAGCAGAGGTGGAGGGAGGAGCAGGAGGAGGAACAGAGGTGAGGAGGCTTCGTGGAAAGGCGCCACAGCCCCCGCGGTGGCCTCGGTGAGTCAGCGGTGGAAGCCGGAATGATTAGAGCCGCGCTCTGGGTCTCCAGCGCCATTAAAACGCTGCACACATTAAATATTCAATGAGACATTTTGGGGCGAACGTGTGCAGGAGCAGGCGAAAGGGCATTTCTGCTACAACACGTGCCACGTCGCAGGCGCGTATATATGCAAGCGCGCGTTGCGCTCGGGGAGTCGTTCTGTAGCACGTGTGTGTGTGCATGCCGATAGATGCAAGGCAGGCTTTTCCCTAAATGTTAACATGGATTGTGGGTTGGGTTTAACCTGGGTATAGGCAGGGGCATCAACTCACTGAACTGAATTTGATCATTTGCCACCAAAACTTTCTAAATTTACTACATTTATGGGGGCAAAGTGAAGCAATCACAGGACTGACAAGATATTTCTATTTGGTCAATAAATTATTAGACATAGGTCAACAAATGCACACATTCATTTAGGCCAAGGTTGATCCAACAACATCCATGGTGAAACACGATGCTAATCAGAACTGTCAAGGCACCAGGGTCAAGCAAAAGGCCCTATAGCGACTCACAAATTGTCTAAAATAATTGAAATGAAGACCTCATTTACAAAATGCTATATTCCCATTTAGAAAGAGGAAAAACAATCATAGCCTGAAGTCCATCATTGGCTAGCTCTGAGATATAGAGAAGAGAGTCTGTGAAAAGAGTTACCTCAACCTGCCCTTTAAAAAGTACCAACGTTGGTTCTAATTTTGGGCCGTCAATCACTCTGAAAGAGGTGTCACTGCTTTCAAAGGGTGGATATGTCCTTTTGTAATGAAATTCTTCACTCTTCCTGTCCACACACGGCCATCTAGTGTGTGTGTGTGTGTGTGTGATTAATATTATCATTAATTAATCATTAATATTAGGATTAGCTCTTTTGTATAACCATGCTGAAAAGAAGACCACAGAGTACTCTCTCTCTCTCTTACACACACACACACACACACTCACACACAAAGTTGGTAAAGGTTAGACCGTCCCCCTTCCTTTTCTATTTGGTCAGACGGACAGCTTGTTTGTGTATCGACTCCTTTTAAAGTCATCGCACGAATGCATGCAGGCTAGTGGATGTTACGTTTCACAAGCCACTTCCTGTCGGTCGGAGTCGGTAGGTCTTAGCCCAGGCTGTGACTCAAGACATGTTGGCTCACTACTGTATAGAATGAGCATAGGAATGAGGGGGAGGACAAATGCCACAGTATTTTCCCCATCAATTCAGTTTGGAGCCGCGTGCCTGCCGCTAGAGGCTGATGTATTGTTACTGTACATTCTGCAGTGGAGCTCCATTTGTCTCAATCACTGGATTCTTCTATTATCATTCCAGCCCAGTTACTTTTGGGAATGTTACCAAGCGCAACAAATGAATAATACACCACATATTCATTACGCAAATAAAGTGTGAGACGCGCGCGTGCCAAAAGCCTCGTTCTACAAATGGCCCTTTGGCTGTGTTTAAAGAAACCAATGGTGCATTTAGCTGAGGAATAATCACGAGCATCAATACTGGCATTGAAACTAATGGCCAATGGACATCAACAAACAAATGTAGCAGTGCACTAATTGGACAGCTATACTATTGAAGTCTGTCTGCTATTCAAGATTAGAACACATAAGTAGAAGGTTTATGTTTAAGAAAATTGGAAGAGAATACAATATTACAATAGAATGCAATAGAATAGGATGTGCTAGCTTGCGTAGGGTGGCTCAGGGATGCTAACAAGATGGGTGACAGAGGCGAACAATATCTCTAATATCTCTTCTTAATCCCACTTGGATTGTCTGCTGCAGGCAAGCACAGTGTGTATCCAGTGTGTGTGCACAGCAATGTGTTTTCCGTACCAAATTTAAACGTCACAGTTACTCTGTGCCTCGCTTTTCTGAAATTGAATTCAAATCTCTCATCTGGCCCAATAAGCAGTGGAGAGGGCAGTGGTGTCACTCCGCTGCAGCTCACCTGCAGCTCACCTGCAGACCACGCAGACGCTGGAAACTACTTTATTTCCTCCCATCAGTACCTCCCCCTCCTCAGTCAGTAGTCCCAAACCGGATTGGTGGCTGTTTATTGCATGCTTCTTTATGGCCCGCGGCGTGAGTGAGTGAGTTTGGCACTCCACAGGGAGAGAGAAAACAGTACAAGATTACACGCTAGTGTTCCACTCCTGGGCTGGGCTCTGTCACAGCTCGCCTCAATCTAATAAACACATGTCTTTATTGATCTAGTCCGTACTCCTCCATGTTTTTTTTTTTATTCTCCCTCTTTCCCATTCCCTCGCCATTTGCCTGCGTCCCCGCTGTTTCTCATAAACAGAGTATGCAGCGTTCCCCTGGTACCGTACTTGATCTTAACACTATCAAAAGAAGGCAAAAGGAGTTTTCATTTTGTAAGTTGTTTTGTGTGTATGCATATCTAATTGTGTGGATGCTTATGTAAATGTGTGTGTGTGTGTGTGTCTGAATGCCAGTGTGTATTTGTGGAACCGCACACGTCAGTACCAATGTATGGCTATATGCTTGTGTGCGTTGGCCTAGCCCGACTGCGGCTGAAACAACTCGGCTGCAGAGAAAAAAGGCTGCAGAATTCACTGTATATTTATTAATATGGTTGTCATGACTACAACAGTGCCAGACCACCAAGATGTGTTCCTCGAGGCGGATTTAAGGTGTGTGTGTGTGTGTGTGTGTGTGTGTGTGTGTGTGTGTGTGTGTGTGTGTGTGTGTGTGTGTGTGTGTGTGTGTGTGTGTGTGTGTGTGTGTGTGTGTGTGTGTGTGTGTGTGTGTGTGTGTGTCCTGTCCAGGTGTTACTGAAGCGATTGCGGTCAGTGTTTCGGCGTGTCAGGCTTTGTAGAGGAGGCTGACTCCGTCGCCAAGGTGTGTCCGCTGAACCACGACAGAGAAATAGAGAGAGGAAGCGAGTGATGAAGAGTGAGAGAGATAAAGAGAACGGTGGGGGTGGGAGACGCAGTGACTGACAGAGAGATAGAAAAAGATGGAGAGGGTCACTGAGAGGCTTAAGGCACCATCACACTCAGAGGAAAACTACAGAGGGAGAGAAGGCTAGACAGAGACGTAGCGACACAGACGAGTAGAAATAGATCTGTATATTGCTGTTGTCATCTGAAAACCTTGTAACTCCAGCCGTGGGAGATTTTCATGTTTTATCTTCCACTGTTTCATGGTCCTCTATGGGTTGAGCAAAATGTATGACCCTTGGCCTTATGAGACCCTTTCAAAGCGCCACTGGATACACTCAAAAATGCATGGTTGCCACGCTAAAACAAGTTTTTCTTAATTGCTGAAAAGTGGACATATTGGAGATATGAGGTTTTCACCTGACAGTGATATATTATACATATTATAGCTCATACTGTTTGTAATATATATTGCAACATGCATGTGCATAATATAGAGTCACAGATATGAACACTGTACACTCATGCAGACCAACAGGATCCCTGCGGGACACACACACACACACACACACACACACACACTGGACTGAATAAAGTGACGTGATTTAACTCATGCGAATAAACACAAAACTGCAATGGAAATCTGAACTAAGATAAGCGCACCCTTGCACCTGCCGAGCCTTATCCCACATGACTACACACAATCTGTCCACTTCGGCTTTTGTCATGTTCCATCCAACCCAGCATTGTTATAGGACAGAGTTCCCTCCTGTTCCTCCTCCTCCTTTCGTAACTCTGTGAGTGTGTTTGTGAGCGTGTCAGTGTCTGAGGGTGTGAATGTATTTCTGCTGCATCAGCAGGCACTGTCACCCAGGCAGATTGTGGGAGGTGGGCGTGGGGAAGGGCAGAATAATCTGTCCGCGCTGTCCAAAGAAACACACACACACACAAACACAAACACACGTTAAGAGATACACACTATAAAATGTTTCCATTTTAGAAAATAATAAAGCTTCATGTTCAGTCTTATTTTTCTTGGAACAAGTGAATATTCTGCCAATGCACTGACACAATTCCACTTGTTTCCAATGCAGAGTTTTCTATTAACAAGTATCGGTATCTTGAAACAAGGCAGATTGAGGCAGAACACTTCACTAGAAACCCTGTGAAATATTGATTTGATTTGTAAGTTGACTTGTTTCAAGAAAAAGATTACTTTAAGACTCCACACGAGACTACATTACTTGCTAAGATGGATATTTTTCTGCAGTCAACACACACAGACACACACATACATGCACTGTACCTACCTATTAGATCACAACGGTTTGTCTCTGTCTAGTCAAAGCTGCACACTACATTACATTCAGGCCTAGCTCACCTTAGCTTGTAAGTGGCCCAGTGGTGACATTTGCTCCAATTAGCTTCACCCTATCAGGTTGCTTTAGATCTGCGTTAAGTGGTTAGAGATAAGAGGCATAGTGCTGCTACCAAAGACTGCTTCTCCTGCAGATGAGCCATATTCTCCTGAGCCGTGACCACAGCAGTCATTTTAAACAGCCCCAGTCACTGGAGCTATTACACACCTCGTTGGATTAAAAGTAGCCGGGGAATCATGCAGTGGCCCGTGGTGTGATAAAGGGAGTGGTAAAGTGTATGTGTGTGTCTGCATGCTGCGCACGCCTATGAGGTGTTGAGTGTGTGAAAGTGCATTTTTATGACTGCGCACAGCTAATACATGTGTGTTTGCTCACTAAGAACATGCTTGATCGATTTGGATCAAAGCCCCTGATCAGAATCTTAAAATCGTATTCTTATAACAAGTGAATACGTTTGTCAATGCGGTGATATCATTTTGCTTGTTTCCAATACAATTGCAATTTGTTAATTAATTACAATTTGTTTCTTCAGTTATGTGACATTGTCTTGGTAGTAATGGAATGATCTCTTTATATTAATATAAAATAGATACTGAAATAGAAAAATCTCTGTCTGCATATTTTGTTTCACTTTTATAAGGAATGATAAGAATGTTAAGGTGATAGACTAAATGACTAAATTACTTGCTAAGATGGACATTTTTTGTTGTAAAGGTTTGCCGCATGCCATGCCCTATCTCTCTTCTGTCTATCCTCCTGTATGTAGTATCTATTAGAACAGATATCCCACATGAATAATATGAAAAAGAGCATGTATTTTCTCTGTATATGAGTGTGTGTCTGTGTGTGTGTGTGTGGGATACAGAGAGAGAGAGAGAGAGAGAGAGAGAGAGAGAGAGAGAGAGAGAGACACCCTTGCTTAGAACAGGTAGCAGCCGAGTTGTTGATGCCGATGTGGTCGCTGTATGCATTTCGACGAGGTTATATAACACGTCACGCTGCATAACTGGCTAACTTTGTATGCTGCTATTTATAGAAAAGCTTTGATGGAACAAACACCGTGACACACAGACACAAAAACATCAACCTGTGTGCGTGTGTGTGTGTGTGTGCACATCTGTATACACACGAATGCCCAAAAGATCTCTCTTTCTCACACACACAGCCATAAATAGGCTGACACACAATCAAAGATGTAATTGTTGTCAGAGGCACGAAGAGACTATATAAATTTCTGAGGCTACTGGAGGTAAACAGCTAATTAGTGATGTGTCCTGATCAGTCACCATGTCCGTGGTAGAACAGAGAGCCTCCTATCCTCTCTCTCTCTCTTTCTCTCTCTCTCTCTCTCTCGTCATCCGTCTGGGTTGCTCTCTCTTTCTGTCTGTGTCACTCTCTGTCTCGTTCGTACTCTCTCTGTCTTTTGTACACACGCACACACACGTGGCCAAGTAGATATGGCGCACGGAGCCACAGTCTGGTGTGGCATTTCCTTTTGTTCATTTAAATACCAAGGAGTCCGGACAAAAAACCATTACAGGGCGCAATGTGGCGTGACGGCTTTTTGATCAGCTGGAGAGAGAAATAAGGGGAGAAAATGTTAGGGGCATTACCGCTCATTTTCTCTAGGTGCTCCGATAACGTTTAACCAGATGATTGCTTTGTTTAGAGCCCTGCTAACTTTGTCTAGCGCCGCAGCCACTGAATGTAAAGGCAAGCCAGGCTTAGAGTCGGAGTACTTCCTGTGAATACGAATGACTTGCCTTGCTAAAATAGACATACATGGTAGCAGCTGTGGTATTATTTTGTTAAGCTACATTGTCCACATGTATACATTGTTATTAGGAATTTATATATGTCTCGAAGCAGCAATACTGAAGATGATGTAGACTCCCTGTGTTCAATTTCCTTCCTTTCCAGAAAAATACATCAACAGGCATCCAGACTATCGGCCTCAGTACGGTTTAACAAGGCAATGTGTCACTGTAGTGATTTTCAAACCATGTAGACTTGTACTCGAGGAGAAAATGTCTCAAATTTGTGAATTACTTCTTAAAAACAACACAAAGCACTTCTGATGTTTTGTTTTGTCTGACGTTTTTTTGTACAACATTTAGAGATATCGAATTTGGCAATAATTTCCCCCAGACAGCTCTGACGATATGCTAGGGCATCTGGTCCCATCTCAATGAAGGGTGGCCAACAGCCATGCTGTGGGGCATGATGGTATTCTAAACACAGGGGGTGTGGTGTTGTTTTTGAATTTTCCATTAGCAGCCGCAGTCGTAGACCCAAAGAGCCACGAAACTAGCACACGGAGCAAGCGACTTCGCCATGTTCGCGATGTTACTCTTTCATGCTATGTTTGCCACTACTGTGCTAATTCCCTGCCATGTAAACCATATGCTGCATCAGCTCCATGCTGTGTAAGTTCCATGTGTTCGCGTCAGCATGCAATGAACTTAAAGCAGCACCCTGAGGTAAACTATCGGTGCAGCCAGAGTACAGAGACGTTACAACCCATCCATCTTCCATATGCTGCATTAGTGTACCTCCAACCCCCCCCACCATATAGAAAACAATAAAAAGCTCAATATAGGAATTGTCTTTTATGAGAACTCATAACTGTTAAGTCTCCCGGCCCGCCAGTAAGGTTAGCTATCACAAACTCCTGACGCTGAACAAACAAGAGGCTCAGAGAGAGGAATCTCGATAAGGTCATAACTCAACAACTGCTCACAATATGGAGGACTAGATTACGTGGTGACCAAATAACATCACAAATGTGATCACGCTATTGCTGGATTTATGTTTCAGCTCTCTGATGCCAAACACAAATTTTGGAATATGGAAGCTATTTGCTTTTGAGTTTTCGTGATTATGAACAAAGCTGCTTAGAACTGTACAACTTGGAACTTGTCTTTTCCAATAGTCCTATGACACATTTAACTGAATTTCAGAAGCTGTAGACTGACGATTACATCATTATCAGGTTCCTACCTTCCTTGTTTTGGTCTGACTGATGTTTAACAGAGCACGAGTAAGAGACAGAGGAAGAGAGAGACAGAGATAGAGATAGAGAGGGAGAGAGAGAGGGGAACGAGAAGACATTGACAGCCGCCCAAACCTAGCTGCCTTTCAAGATATCAGAGCAACTGCAGCACCTCGGCAACCAAACAGATAAGACTCCAGCCAAGATATCAAACAGCATCAGCAATAAGCAACCGCCACAAACAAACACTTCTGCAGCCAGCCAGAGGCACTTCACCAACTACTGCCAAACAGCCCTGGGCCACCTCGGGAGGTATGGAGGGGAAGAAACAGCCCAAACAAATTGGAAATGTCAAACGGTACCCCGGCTGACCCCACTCTGCTTCTTCATCAAAAACTTAATAAAGAAACCGAGATGTCTTACAGCGCGGAGTGGGCTTTTTATATGTTTGATGTGTTGTTTGAGTGGGAGGCTGGTTCAGCGTATAGGTGTGTTGGTGGCAGCAGCAGGGGAGAGATCTAAATGAACGTGTTACTCGCCATTGCATCATTATTTTACCGTATTTAAAATACAACTTTCAGGGGGTAACCTGAGGGCTGTTTCTAACAGTCAGATTATGCCATAGACAGCTAACTTACTGTCATGAAAATAATTTTTGTCCATAATATCAAATAAGTAAATGTGACTGCTATGTATCCTGAATGTGTTAGGGAGAGGGATGTTTATTTTATTCTTAAACATTATTTTTTTGCAGCTTGCTAACATGGTCGTCCTGATTCCTGAATAGAGGTGCATCGATACCAATTTTTCAGAACTGGTACGAGTACTTCATTAAGTAGGCTGATACTACTTACTACTACTTACTGATCAGATGCATTAAAAATTGTACAACAATCTTCAATCAAATAAAAGAAAATGATAATAATGATAATATAAAATGAGCAATTATGAGCAATGTTCATACACACAAACAAGCACATTTTCAGCAGCCATCACTAATTATAAGCCATATTGATGAACATGTGTTGCAGTTTTTAGAGTAATACAAAGTACCTGAATGAGTGACGCATTCTTAGTGAGTAATACATTTGAGTTTATATTTTACAAACATTGGAATGTCACCGAAACGAAACCTTTTTTGTTTGTTTGATTTGAAATGGATATATCATTCCCTACACTTGACTACAGATGCTTTCTTATGGCTGAATCAGAATTCAGGAAGCTGGAGAAATCGGGGACCATTGCCAACCCCCTAGGAGTATGTACCGCCTGAAGCTGAAGTGAACTGTATTTTCAAGTCGCAAGCTCATGTGTACTGTATATCCCATATGGCGTGAATGCGGCATAACCATTATCTAAATGTCCACATATTACATGTAAAAAAATAATTAAAAGTGTAAATGACTGTCAATGCAAACATAACTTAGCCTTGTTTACTTTTCTCAAAAGCCTCTTCAATATGTCCTTCCTTGTCCATCATCTCTGCCCATCATGTGCTTTGCTTTCCTTGCCTCCAGCTTGAGCCATCTTCTTAAACAACGATCTGATTCTGTGGTTGTTGCCAAACTAAAATATGACCCAAGCTGCAGTAGACTCACTGACAAACAGTTCAGACAAATTGGTATTATGTTTGCTGAGGCAGGTCGAAACATGATATTGAATTTTCGGTGTATATGCATGCCTTGGCCTTGAAAGAACAGGATATTTTTTGATGGACACCCATTCACATTTTTATCTGCAATGACTTCATAGCCATTCAGGAATGGGTGGGGGAAAGTGTTTTTGTTTTTAGTGACACATTTGTCATAACATACTTTCTTTTTTTCTTTACCCAATTTTCGTTCAAGGGTGATGAGCTTAATTTACTGATAAAAATTGCAGGAAAATTGCTGTATGAAATTGGGGTTTGTTATTTATTGCCCAGGGAGCCTTCTCTATAATGGGACTGAACTGTATCCACAGTACAGTCAATATCCACATGACACATTTACATCCCTATATTTTGTTTTGTATAAAGGGAATACTTATAGCCATCTGTGGCAAGCTGAGGACAATACAACGCTGACGGCCATACATTCATCATTCACTCCATACTGCCGGATATGAATCATACTCTGTGTATTGTCCCCCACTAAAGGAATTAGTTGAGGGTTGCGATGCTGTCCCATTCCTCATCTGTTTCCTCTGTCTCATTTATCTCTGTCTTCCTTGTTATTTTTTAAGTTAAAATGTATTGTCATCAGCACAGAGGTGCAATGAAATGCTTCCTCCTCTAATCCTCTTCAGATGAGAGAGAGAGAAACAAAAAACAGCAGAAAGCAAAGAAAAACACACACACACACACACACACACACACACACACAGAAAGCAAAGAAAAACACACACACCCACATATATATACTGTATTTATTGTGTAAGTAGGGAAAAAATGTTAATTCAAGGTCATATAGTTTCATTCTACAGGATGCAAAAGCAATCACACTCGTTAATACTTCAAA